>VYXH01011300.1:212149-257693 GCA_013397275.1 Burhinus bistriatus | reverse complement strand
GGGGGTGGGGGGGGTGGGAAGAAAAGACATTTTTTACTGAAAATAACTGTGTAATTTCAGGAGTAAACTGTACCACAATGTGCATTGTTAGGATTGTTGAATTTATGTGACTCCAGCACATTATGAAACTAAATGCATTCAGTTACCTGGCAGGAGGCAAATGTCTAACTGAAAGTTGCATGTGCCCAGATTCATCTTTATAGAAAATTATAAAATAGCCAGAGGCTTTTCTTGTTTTGTTGTTTTAATTTAGGGTTCGCAAAAGCTGATAGATCCACAAGGCTTCATATTGAGCAAATTCTGGAGATCAGAAAGCACCTTCTAAACTCATCTAAACCTGAAGTGCTCAATAACCCCATGCTGCTAGGAAACACCCCAATTTCAGTATTCAACCAGGTGGTCCAGGGAATGGTTAGCTCGCTGCCCCCTTCTGCACAGAGCCACTGAAGGCATCTTCCCGAAGGTGAAACAATGATCCATGTCTGTGTTTTTACCATACTTCTTTTTCATGACTTCTAATTTTAAGGAATACCAATGCCACTGGCAGGCAATTTTCTTTTCTTCAGTGAGGCAGTTCCCTCCTCTATATCATGTTGTAGACATCTTGTTACTTTGTGAGCTACTTTATTGTTCTGATTAGTCTTCGGCCTCTTGGAAGGCTGGAAGAGGGGCTGACTGCCCTTAGAGATAAATGATTTAGAAGTATTTTTATGCTCCAAGTTCCTCTAACATTAGTTAGACTATTAGTTGAGTTACACTGATATGGGGACATGTCACAAAAGAGAAACTGATAGCTCTAATCAAATAAGGACCTAAGAAGTCTCTGTGATCTTTCATCCACCGAGACCAAGCAACCAGTTACAGACGCTAAACACGAGTCCTGTCAAACTTTCATTGATTGTTCTTGCCTTGCTCTTGGAATAACTATGCAGTTTTTCCACTCCTTCCCTGCCTACCAGTCCCACCATATCTGCACGAGAGTCAGGTTTGGTCCCACACCTTCTGTGGCAGTATTAATGCTGCAAGAGGATCTGGGAATGAAAGAAGCCACCAACAACCAGATTCCCTGCCTGTGCCTAACACAGAGATCATGCTAGCTGCGCATGAAGATGAACGCACTTCTCAAAGTGCAAATAGCATCCACTCTTCCAGAGCTAACCTCCTACAGTGGTGCCTTTGTTTTGCAGTCCCAGCATTTCGGGACCACAGTACAGGGTGGCCAACCAATTCTTTGTGATCCACACACAGCTGGCCAGTACCCCCAGCCTACTCTCATTTTCTTACACTGGATGTGCTAGAACCAGGGGGAGAACAGCAGGTAAAACCACAGGATGGGGAAGGCTGCAGCTGGTAAGGAGGCCCCTTTGCTCATGGAGTCCTGCTGGAAGCTGGAGGGATGATTCATGTGTGCTTGCTTCTCTGCAGCTCAGGGAGCTCCGTGAGACATAGAATCATAGAATCACCTAGGTTTGAAGGGACCTTTAAGATCATCGAGTTCAACCATCAACCTAACACTGCCAAAACCACCATTAAACTGTGTCCCTCAGCACCACGTCTACCTGTCTTCTAAATACCTCCAGGGACGGTGATTCCACCACTTCCCTGTGCAGCCTGCTCCAATGCTTGATAACCCCGTCAGGGAAGAAATTTTTCCTAATATCCAATCTAAACATCCCCTGGTGCAACTTGAGGCCATTTCCTCTTGTCCTATCACTTGTCACCTGGGAGAAGAGATCGACAGNAAGTGCAGGACCTGGCACTTGGACATGGACATGCAAGGAGACAGCAAATTGCAACACATGCCTGTGCCATGTGGCGCCTGGAGGGAGGCAGCCTGTGGCGCTGCGGGTGCTGGAGGTGCTGCCTGCTGCCACAGCCACTGCTGGACCAAGCAGCCATCAGCAGGGACCTACAGCAGAGGCGGCGGTGTGGTCACCCAAGCTGTTTGGAGAGGTGGGAGTTTGGGAGAGCCAGTGAGGGGTTCAGGCTGTCGGGAGGACTCGGGGAGGCAGAGGGGGATTGCGGCAGGCTGTGAGAGGAGGTCTGAGTTAGGGCAGTGGGACTCACAGGGTGGCTGAGGGAGACACTGGGGAGGGAGAGGGTCTCAGCCAGATGAAAATTTTGGATTGCGGCATGTAGGACCTGGCAATCTGGGCATCCGTGTCACAAGCAGTTAGAGGCACTTTGGGTTCTGTCTTTCCCAAATGAGTACTTGTAAGTCGCCTTGATGTTAATGAGAATTACATGCACACATCAGGGAAAGAATAGTCCCTCTACAATGGGCATGTGACAGCTAAAGTGCATCAGTCAGCAGGGAAACAAAAGAGGTCATAATTTATGTAAAAGGTTCATTTTTAATGTAAATTCTGCCCCCAAATGCTCTGCTTACCAGCCTGAATCTGTGGTATTTGGCAGTGGAAAATGAAAGGGGTGAAAAACTCACTGCTGGCAGGTAAATGCATAATGTGATAGATTGATTTAAAATCCTTGTCATCTTTCTTTTTCACCTGCATACATAACGATCCTCTGTTAGTCATTAGGGCTCCTTGTACCTTCAGCACTCTAAAAAAATATTGGCTTTGAAATGATACTTCATTGTTAAGGAATTTTTGTCAGCTAGCTCCATTTATCGATGTATCAAAGCCATTTTACAAGAGATAGGCTCCACTTTGGCACCGGCAGCGCATACATTACGTGCCTTGTGAGGACTTGCATCTCATTCCAGCACGGAGTGGAAGTGCCAAGTGCCACCGCAGTACATAATGAGACATGTCACCCGGTGTTGGGGACAGCAAGGAGACGTGAATGAATCGGCCCCGATGTTTTCTCTTGGCCAGAGATGAGAGGAGCGGGGACACGAGGGGTGGCAGCAGACACACGCTTAGGGTGCGACCCTGCACAGAGTAGCTGAGGACTCTGCTGTCAGAGCCCCGGGGTGGAGGTAACATATGCCACCAAGCTGCATTTTCCTGTTGATCTGTTTACACCTCCTCCCCAGACAGCAAGAGCCAAGCCAGGAAACACTCTTTTCTGTAGCCATATGTGCGTCTGCAACAAGGGGGAGTTTTCAGCATACCAGTGATAACTGGGGGTGTCACGCTGTTCTGTGAGGAAAATTTTGTAGCATAAGCCAAACCACAGAAAGACTACTACCAAGTAACTACCTCCAAAGCTGTTCAGACTGCCTTGTGAATTAAATCATTTTTCCTTGTCCTTTTGTTTAGATCTTTACCTTGTGTTGCCAAGCAACTGCACGGGGAAAGTTAATGGCAAAGCTCCCCTTTTAGACCAGGCAGGTAGGAGGTCACAGAATCATAGAATCGTTTAGGTTGGAAAAGACCTTTAAGATCATCCAGTCCAACCATTGACCCTACTCTACCAGGCCTGCCACTAAACCACGTCTCTAAGCACCACATCTACACGACTTTTAAACACTTCTAGGGATGGTGACTCAACCACCTCCCTGGGCAGCCTCTTCCAATGTTTGATAACTCTTTCAGTGAAAAATTTTTTCCTAATGTCCAACCTAAACCTCCCTTGGCGCAACTTAAACCTGTTTCCTCTTGTCCTATCGCTAGTTACTTGGGAGAAGAGATCAGCTCCCATCTCACTACACTACAGTTCAAGGTCTTTGAACTGAGGTGATCCGGTGTGGAAAAGACAAGGACTGAGAGAGGAGGGAAAGCCCGTGGTCATTTCGATCTTCTTGTATTTTCCATGCATCCTAGAAACAGAGCATGCTGCAGCAGAGATAGCCAAAGACAGGGCTTTCCTGTGCAAGTTTATTACCGTGTCAGTTCAAGGAAACTGAACCCAAGTGCAGGCTATGCACTGAGAGATGTCAAAAAAGAAAATATTGCAGCAGTGATTTCCACTCCAAATTATCTTACCAACAGGATTTCTCCCTCAAAATGAAAACCTCAACCCAATTCACTGCCACTCAAACACTCATAGCCTAAGCCTCTGCAGCCCAAGAAGGAATCTCTGCCTCCATTAAATCAGACTGAAGCTATAAAGGATGCCACAGCTTCCTGCCAGCAGTACCTACTGCACCTTCCAGATGAGAAACTTGAAGCCCACAGGATCCCTGTGAACTGGGACATGTATTTTTCAGGCTTATTTAAGCTTGTTCATAGCTTAAATAGAAAAAGAGGGGCCCAAGGCACAAGGAAACTGCTGCCTTACACTGGCTCCCACACTCAATTTGCACAACTCACTGAACACACTCTCAGGACTCGAGGAGTCCTGACCATTAGGCACTTCTGCCCACTGCCATCAAAGACTCCTGGTCCTTTTCATTCATTGCCTTGCCTTTTGTTTTGAGAATATTATTAATGATCCTAGTTTTCTAGTTATACCACATAGCAGCCATGTCTCTCAAGGCCAGGATTTCAAAGGACTGGTATTAGTTCTAATTACATGCTTCATTTTGTAAACTCTTGGGTTTAGAAGGTATTAATTAGATTCACCTAGCTAGTAGTATTTTCAATTCATGAGTTTATCATGCCTTGTACATTTGGCGTTTCTCCCAGGAGCTCAGCTGCTGGACTCAGGATACTGCACAGGGACACTTCCAGCGCTCTTGGCAGAGAAGAAACCCTGGTGAAGCTGAAGCTTTTGCACCCAAAGACAGAAAAGCAGCAAAAAAGTATTACTTATACACAAGCCTCTTGACTTTTTAAACCAATCAAGTCAGTCCAATGAAATCAGAAGTCCTACTAGACTTTTTTTAATACTAGTAGTACTAAGTTGATTCAGTGTGAACTCAAATATTTAAACCCTGGTCTAGACAGAGTCAAGATAGTGGAATTCATCTCCAAAAGCTACATGTGCTACTTCTGCTTCATTTAGTCTCCGAGGGCCAATAAATGCATCAGTAGGAATATGCAAAAGTTGTGCATGAAAGCCAGACTCAATAGGAATGGTTTAGCTCCTATTTATGGGAACCACCAGGAGCATGGAAAGAGACATGGGAAAGGCAGAGAACTGCTGAGGGCTCATGGGATGACCTTAGCAGTCCCAAGTGGAGCATGAGAGAAGTTGCTGCTTCATAAGGGTGCAGATCTGGAAACAATCTCTCTCTCTAACTGGCAAACCTATTTTGAAGTGAACATTATTCTACGTTCATCATTCTCCATGTTTGCAAAAATTTACTATTGCAGATGAAAAGCTATATCATGATAAATAGAAACCGCAATCAAGCCTAATTTTTGTCACACAGTATTATGGGTGCAGTTGTGAGAGCTGCGCTGAGGCTTGGCTAAAAATATTCCTACCGTATTTTGCAAAGTTTATAGGTAGATCTGACCTGGCAGTTCCTGTGTTTTTATCTAGTCTAGTATCCTGTCTCTGAGAAATGCTAACACCAGCAGCTTCAGAGGACAAGAGATGAAACCTCTCACAGTCAGGTGGCACAGTCTACCCTATGAAAATATTACTCAGAGCCATAACAGCAAAAGATTGATTACTGAAGACTAACTAGCTCGGCTCTGTAACGAATGCCCCATATGCAATAACAGCATACTATTTACAGCTCATATGCATTAAAAATCAAAAACTCTTTGCTTTATCACTTACAGCATCATGGATTTTTAGCAGCTGTAGAACTGTACACAGAGACAACCATCTCATCCACAAGCTGTCAACTCTCTCTCACTACCTTTTTCTGAATACAGTAAAGGTTAAGTTATTTAACCTAGCAAGGTAAATTCTGTTATGAGCTATAAGAAACAGGAAATGCTCCTGTAGGTTTAAAATCAAGGAGATTCAAATTTAGGATCTCAGCTAAAATCACAGAAAGCCATCAATGAACCAACATTCTAATGTAATTGTACACAGCCCAACACACATTACTAATATGGTCTAATATTTCCTGCAAATTTTATCTGAAATTATCAAACATTTTATTCCAGTTTGATAATGTTTGAATTTTTTTTGTAATTGAAAGTATCTGTGTGCATATATATCATATATGACTGACAGCACCTTAGTTCTTTTACTTCTAAACAGGAAATTACACTGTAGATTTTTCTTCTAAGATCTCTGATAAGGTTCACACATATGTGTACATATGCATATATATACATATGCACGTATATATAGTTGTTGTTAAAGCCTGTGGTTTTCACACTTGTATTTCTGTGTGACAAGATGGGTTCTGCCTGAGAAGCCCCTTTAGCAGGAAAGACAATAAAAAATTTCTCTTTGCAAGCATTCTGCTTCTTGAGAGTCACCTAACCACCATTAAAGCCTTCCTGGTTCTTTGCTAACCTACCTTAATTAATATGAATTATGTATTAATAAGAATATTCTGTGGCAGGCAGAGTGACTCTAGACAGACTGTAGACAGATCAAATTGGATCTTTAATTGTCTTTTAGAACATGAGAAGTATAAATTTTATATAACGTTATTGAAGATAAGAGGGCTAGCAGTATGTTGCACTGGTCTCTCTCCTCCCTACACATTGATAGGAAACCACTAGATAGACATATACACAGAGCTCAAGGAAAGTGCCTCATGAGTTTCATGTTAATTATTCTCCCTCCTCCCACGCACTGGTTCTCAATGGACAAACAGACCAACGTGGACGACCACATTTCAGGTACACATAGGTTGTTTGCCTAGAAGCACCAAATATCTCTGAAGACATCAAACAGCCTGAGAGAGGCCTCTGCACCAGGGCCAGCTGCCACAAGAGTGTGGAGAAGACAACAGGCCACGTCCAGAGAATCTTCTGGAATAAAACAAAAAGAAGTCCTCGCAAAGGCTGCCATAATCCCACTTTGCATCCCAGCTGGCAGGCAGCAACTGGCAGCCTGTGCTGCTGGAAGTCTGAGCTGCAGAGCCTTCTGGTGCTGAGGAGATAAGAACAGCTACTGAGCTTGTGGTAAAAACAAGATGCACATTCTAAGGATTTGTACTGAACAATCACATGCATACATCAATGACGGTATTATACCATCCATGGCTAAGCATATTGCCACACAGTACTGGAAACTCATGGTTCCCTCTGATGAATAAGATACCGTATTCATTTAGTATTTAAAGATGAGACTTCAGGGTGTGAGGAGCTATTGGGAGCACCGGGATGAGCTACGAAGGAGTGTCTGTAGCCATGTGGGCCATCTTTGTGTGTCTGCAAAGAAGGATTTTATCCACCTCTGAGAAATGCTGGGCAAACAGCTGAGCACTCAGGCCTCCCTGACATTTATCCCACTGGCTTCTCATGCTAATAATTTTAAATGTATCAGTGTGCACTGATTTTGCTATTTGAACCTCCCGGTTATCTTTGTGTTATTTTTTTCCCCAGAAAGATAGATGGTTAATACAAAACACTGTTGCCAGGAAATCAAGAGCTTTTTTTTCTGTTCCCAGTTCTGGCACTGCCTCCCTCCATGCCATCAGCATCGTCTCAGGGCTCTCACCTTCCTCGTGCATACAGGAGACTGTAACACTTACACAGTTGGAGGAACTTGCTGGTTACATTTGACCAGCCTCATATAAATACCAGAAGTTTTAAGAGCAAGGAACTCTTTATGTGCCATATGGCATTGATATTAATATATCAATAAATTCCTCCCTAACTGCAACAGATGCTCAAGTCAGTAGATTCACCATACAATACAATGCACTGTTGTCTCCTTTTCTGTGAGCAAGAATAAGCCAGATGCTTTTCCACATCATATTGGCAGAAATATGGTGCTATACAGCCAGAGAAAGCAAACTTTATCTCCACTACAGATGAGCCTCTACAGAACTGATTTTTAAATCTTGCTTTCTTAAAGCTGATTAATTTTGACAAAAGATTTACCTACTGATAGCTATCCAGATGATCAAATACTGTTGGAACTGAGACCAATGTACCATCAAGGAATATGAAACTCCCCTAATGTCACAATTATATTTTTCTTATTTCTTTTTATAATACCATTAGACAAAGGAAACAAATTACTGATTTTCATTTTTCCTCCATTAACTATTTTTTTTGCTTTTTTTATCTTCTCTGTTCACTCTCATTTATCTTCCTTCTCATTTCCTCAGAGAGCAAACAGTGCTAGCCTGCTTTCCTCCTTCCCTCATTAAATATAATTTTAATTATTTTTACTTCACCCTTACCCATTAGTTCTCTAAAGTTCTCTTCCAGCTGCATATATTAACACCTCACTATCCTAATCATTCTCAGTTGCAAATATCATCACCTAATTTTGGCACTTGAATCTTTGCTCTTTGATCCTTTAATTGGCATCTACTGTTGAATTCCTGTGGGGCTATGCTCTTTCGCTACTCACCTCCCCAGTAATTCACATCACCAACTTCTAAGTCTCCCTACCTGACTGTATTTCAGGGTTTGCTTTCACAAATGGCTTAAGCCACCCAAAGACTATGTCGCTACCAAGAAGGAGTTATCCTGCCATCCCAGTGTCCCTGGGTGCATGATCGCATTGCTGGCACTGGCATTTCTACTTGTGCAACCACACGGTCAGCCAAACTACAACTGTTCTTTCAGTTCTTTGTGCTTTTTTTGGTAGGGTAAGTTTTCTGGCAGATCAGTTAATGCCTGCTCAAGGGAGACAGCAGGGCTACAGGCAGAGAGAGAAAGGCAGGACTGCTTCTTTTGGCCTCAAGGCACACGGATGGATTTACAGCAGGCATGAAACTGCTCTCTGGTAAGTGCAGAAATCACACAGTGACAGGGAGAAATGTGCATTTAGATTCTTGCCAGCTACCACTTTTCTGTTTTAATCACAATCACAGTTTTATGCGGGCAGTGCATTACCCTTTTGAGGAGGGGGTTGCTACTTGCTTCACTGAACCGTTGAACTTCGCCAAGCCTTCAGTACTACCAAAAGCAAAACCCACGACAAGAAACGGACAGGTCTCGCAATCCTTAGTCATCGACTTCAGCAGGAGTTTGTCTGGAGGGGAGGAGGGAAAACCGTTAACGAATAGGTCTAAAAATAAATGCAAGGGTTTCCTGACATTGTTTTCTGGTCTTCTGTATTTCCCTTATGAGGGAAAAAGAACAGTGGAATTCAAACTGCATTTTAGTTTGTTGT
Organism: Burhinus bistriatus; assembly: GCA_013397275.1. Lineage (NCBI taxonomy): Eukaryota > Metazoa > Chordata > Aves > Charadriiformes > Burhinidae > Burhinus > Burhinus bistriatus. Next base: position 248,636 of record VYXH01011300.1, on the reverse strand, counting down.
CAAAATTCAGAACCCAAGAAAATACATGAGTAACAGCAGGACTCAGAAATAAGAGCGGGTCTTGACTGTAGCCATGATGACCTTCACCGCTACTGTTCCTGGCGTTTGTGAGAGAGAAAAGAAATCACTCACCATTACCAGTACCCCTTCAAATTATTTGCTACATGTTTAGGTATCCAAAGACTTAACACTTAAAGGATTGGTTTTCCTCCAAAAATTAGACCACCTTTATAAAAGAAACCAATATGCTGCATTTACAGGTAACATCTTAAACTCCTACATGTCAGAGAATATAATGAAAGCTCTAATTCTTTCTTTCAGTATCTTCAGGGAACCTGTCAGAAATTCCCCTACATCTGCAGGAGTCAAATACACAACTTCTCTAACAATGTATCTATCTATGTCATAGGACAGGCTTAAAAAAGAAGCAGCAATATTGATCTTTCAGAAATCTATACAAAAACTATTTAGATTCATCTATCTTGGATACCATAATTATAGGGCACAGCTCTGGCTGTTAGATTCCTTGATACATGCTGAAAGCTAGTAGTTTGAGTATTTATTTTCTCCTTTGGAGTATCTCATTGCAAAATGCCCTAAAGATGCTGAGAGGAATCCACAAGTTTTCCTAATGCTTTACAAAAGTGAAAAAGTCAATTTCTTACAGGCTTTTTTTTCTGTTCCACAAGTTGTATATAACAGGCAAGCTCCATTACGGTCTGGAGGTACCTAGTGTCTGTTGTACTGATGTAGTAATCACTTGGGAGGTACCATGGTGAAATGAATAAACAAGACACAGAAGGTGCTGGGCCAGTTGGTGCTGATGGCTCCCAAACTTGGGATGACACAGCTACAACTGCTGATGGGCTAATTTCTGCAAGAAACCTGGGCTGTTTCATTTGAGTCATTAGAGTAGCAGGAAATTCACTTCTGCTGCATTATCTCTCAAAAGAAAATGTCCACAACTAAAAGCAATACCAAAATGAATACATCTCACCCTGCCCTGCCAGCAAGCAGGCTGGGGGTGCACAAGAGGTTGGCAGGGGACACAGCTGGGACAGCTGACTCCAACTGACCAAAGGGGTATTCCACAACATATGACATTGTGCTCAGCAATAAAAGCTGAGGGAAAAAGGAGGAAGTGGGGGACATTTGCTGTTATGGCATGTGTCTTCCTAAGTAACTGTTAGACGTGATGGAGCCCTGCTTTCCTGGAAATGGCTGAACACCTGCCTGCGGATGGGAAGTAGTGAATGAATTCCTTAGTTTGCTTCGCTTGTGCATGCAGCTTTGCTTTACCTATTAAACTGTCTTTATCTTGACCCACGAGTTTTCTCACTTTTGCCTTCCTGATGCTCTCCCCCGCACTGCTGCGGGGCAGTGAGCGAGTGCCTGTGGGGGCTGAGCTGCCTACCATGCCTACCAGGGTTATCCTATGACAACTTACTTCACTTTTTTTGCTGTTCCAGTCAGCCTTGACTTCATTTCACAGAGTTTAAGATCCCAAAGCATCATTGGTTTACCTCTTATGACCTTCAGTACACAGAAATAAAGTATAATTCACTCACAACCTTAGGTCAAAGATATTTGCTTGACTAAAGGTTTCCAGCATGAAGAACAAGGCCCAGTTTAACTGGTGTAATTTGCTGCAGGGACAGCTCCTCACCTGGCTTGCTGCTTCCCAGGTGTTCATCCTGGTTCTCTGCCCTTACAACACCCACAGCTGCTCCAGCTGTTCCCCACAGGGCTTTCAGGCGTTTTGCTACACCTTGCACATCTGCTGGGATCCCGCATCCTTTTGGCCTGGGTGAGCAGCTATCCATCACCACCCTGAATTCTGCTAGGCAGGAATTACAAACGCCATGGGGCACAGCGCTGCGTTACCTGCCACTCTTTTATCCTTTAGTTCCTACCCATCGAGTCACAATGCCCGTGTTTGTTAGGGGGCAGAGTGCCTTGAAGACAAGATGAAGATGCTATCAGCACGATTTCTGTGTACGTATCCTGTTTTGGCCCCTTTTTCTTTCAGGTTCTGCCCTCCCTGTGACTTCTCCATGACCTTACCACTTGCTCTGTGTGAGTGCCTCTGGTTATTTTGTGTCTATGCTCAGATGCTTTCCTGTTATTGCTTTACCTTGATCTGCTGCATGTGCTCCCAGCAGACAAAATACAAGTGGGAGAAGGCTGAAGCTGTAGTCAAAATGCATTAATTTGGAAGTATAGTATATCCATCTGAGATACAGGGGAATGAAAAAGACCTCAAAACCAAAACAGAGTACTAGATATAAAAGAGTATGTTCACAGGTTCCCATTTTTCTTCTGATGTAGTTTAATGTGACAGTTCAGCTTACACAGACAACCTGGGTGCTGTCCTTCACCACTCTAATCAGTGAGCATTAGCTCCGGAAAGTGGCTAAATATTATAGAAACTGTTATTAGAGACAACTTTGGATAATATTAATCCACAGACCTAGGGCTGCCGCCATTTGTTTGAATTTTCCCTCTCCATCTCACCAGCTCAAAGCTTTTGTTTGGCTGGAGGGTAGCGTGTACCTGGCTGGCTGGTGAAGCCAGCACAGCCGCGATGGGAGGCAGCACACAGAGAGGAACCAGCCAGGCCAGGAGGCAGCTGTCTCCTCTACATCAAAGACAAACTTGATTTCTGAACCATGATGTCCTCTTGGGACAGTGAAATTTTTACAGTCAGGACAAAGAACACAACAGGAGCTGGGAACAGAACATTTTTGGATGCTAGGCATTGACTACAGACATTCTTCTTCATGAGAGAAAAACAGTTTCAAATCTGATTCATTATATAAAAAAAAATATACACAAATATACAATTGGGGGGTATTTGCTATAAAGCTGTGAATATAATTTAAAGCTGGAATGGACCACTGTGATCATCTAATTTCATCTCCTGCAGGGCATTAACTATTGGAATTCCCTGAATTCTTGATTTAAAAAAATAGTTTGACAAAATTTATTACAAGCCTGTGACTAATTCTCCCCCTTACTAATAAATTGTACTTTTATCACTGAAAATTGAGATAAAATGTTGTAGTTCTATAGTGAATGTAACACTGGTTCATTTTCTCATAAAACATTGAATTTACAGGTTAAATTTCATATCAAATTGCAAATATGTAAATAGAGATTTTCATTGTTGTGACAGCCTTTAAAAATAGTCAAATACATATAGTGTTGGCATTATTGAAAACCTGTGTAGAAACCTGGTTTGTATCCAAAGTCAGTTAATCTCTTTCCAAAACACATTATAAATAAGAATTGATTTGGTAACATTTTAAAATTGCATTATCAAGAAAGCCAGGTCTAAACGTACCGTTTTAACTTGATTTGCCATTTCTCATTATCATTTTACTATTTATTTTGTACCATTTTTCAATTGAATGACTTAAGTATTGCCCTTGAGATGCTCCTATTTATAGCATATCTTAGAATTTATTAGGTTCACAAAAATTCAGTCGATGATGTTGACCTTTACAAGAAAGAATCACTCAGACTCCTTAATTCCATTTCACTGCATTGCAGTGGTAGCTATCTTTCTCCATTTTATCTAAATTTTACTTACTAATTTCACTATCCTAAGGCTGCCTCAGACGGGAGGACATTTTCAAGCTTCAGTTTTTCATTTACTAAATGCAAATTTTCTCCTTTTGTAGTTTTCCTTTTCATTGAAAACTTAGGATAACAGACAAATAAATTATCTAAGAAAAAAATGCTAGTCAGTGAGCTCCCATTGTAAGGTACATTGTGTAGACAGAGAAGCCTTACCTTCCACAAAAGCATGGCCGAGTCCAGACCAGGGCTAAGAATCAAATCAAAAGAATTACGATCCTGGTCACCTTACAGTAATGTGGGTTATCTACTTCAAAATTAATAGAAAGACCAGCAGCACTAGAAGCATACAAGAAAAAAACATCATGCAAAACTGAATTAACTTAGTAGATTATGAAGAGGTTAAATAAAATGTCAGCACAGGGAGGAACATACATCACCGAAAAACTTCAGCATACCAAGTAGACAGTGTGACTACTGATTAACAGAAAAGAAGGTGATGGCAGGTTAATTAACCACATTTCACATAGCTGTAGAAAGATCACAAAAGGAGCAGAGACTCAGAAAGGGTAGAAAAAGCTGCTATATTCTAACTTTCAAAGCCGGAATTGGCACGGATTTTGTTTGTAATTGCTGTCACTAACTGCTGACTGTTTCACTCTGGCGTTCAGGAGTATGTGCCCAGTGAGCAATGTCTCAACACAGAGGTTCATTTAAAAACTCAAGAGAAGCTAGAAGGACGGCGAGCCCAGACAGAATCACAATATTTACTGAACCAGAGCCAAATTCAAAAGCAAAAGCTCCAATGCACTGACATAACACACAGAAGAGGCAGGTATTTACCATGGTAATAAGGTGATTTTGCCACACAGAAGGGTCAGGAGAGCTCATAGTTCCAACCTTTCTTCTCACTTTCTCATGATTATGAAAAATTTGGCAAAAAAGCTTCCTCTTTGCAAACATAACATCCTTTCTGTCTCGCAGGGCATCTCTGCTACCCAGAGTCACCCCATAATCTTTGCTGCTAGGAGAGCTACCAGAGCAGTTAAGCATCCCTGCTGAGGCATTATGACGCAAATGAAGTGATGTCCAGATCCAGGCCCTGGAAAACTCTCCTCCTCTCCAGTTCAGGCAGTCAAACCTACCAGTTTACAGCATGCATTTGCAGACAAATGGATGCTACCCTACAGACTCTGGGAGGACTTGTAACCATGCCTACAGTGTGTGGTACTCTGGGAGAAACCCAGCAATTACAGTACCCCGTGGTAATAGCATAGCGGTTTATTACTGTACAAGATAGGGATACTGGATAAAGACCATTTCATTTTGTAACACGCAGATTAAAACAGAGATCTGCAATAATAAAATTGCAATAAAAAAATACAAGGCAGGAATATATTCTTCTATGTTATACTTATCAATCAAGATTTCCCCAGTTGCTTGTGCGCAGGAGCTAGCTTGCAAGGCTGGGCTATTTGCCTCCTCACCCTGATGACAGGGTTTTTCCAGAGAGGACACAACCTCAGCTGTTATGGTTAGAGATGGCTGTCCCTGCCTGTCACCTTTGCCATGCTGGGAAACGCTCCTTCTTCTCTATCAGGGTTTGCCACTTTATTTTCTGTGACAAGTCACATGGCAATGTGAAAAACTAGGTTATTATCCTTTCCATTCTTCCTTGATGTTTCCATGAGTCACATATCCATTGGATCCCTCAGCTACTTTTCCCATGAGGGGTATTTTAAGGTGGGGGGAGGGTGAAAAGGAAAGGAAGGTGAAATTTGTCATCTCATAGACAAAAGTCTCTGGAGTGTGTTACTTATGGGACACATCTACCTTCTCACTGACCTTGCCTCCTTTGCACATTTTTATATCCATTAGAATTTATTAACTATGAATACATTAGGCTCCAGGTGCCTAACAAAGTGTCCAGAAAACATATTTTAATAAAATATCCAAACAGCATGTCCAGATAATGCCAGCAATGTCCCCATATGTCTCACTACACAGATCAAACAACTTAGTATGTCCTGGTAATATGACCTGCAATAGGTATCATCAGCTATATTCATTAGCACTTAAGATAGGAAAAAAAGGCAAGCTGCTATTGTTTTCAGTTTTCTAACTGTGCTATTTGATACTCAAGAGCATAATATTTTAATTAAGGGTGTTTTTTTCCCATTATGGAAATAATTTTGAAGCAACTTTACTCCTGGTTGCTTAAGCAGGTTCATTACAATGCAATGCAATTTACCCAGCTGGACAGGTCTGCAGGTGGCCAGAAACCCATTAGAGAGGTACCTACCTACTACAGGGGAAACTAATATTCAGGAGACAGGAAATCTCACAGGGGCTTCGATTTTGCCAGGCATTAACACAGTTGACTGGGTAGCAGGTGGCTGGAAGCATAAATTTCCCTGTAACTTATTTATTAGGGCTCCCTTGCCTCCCTTCTTCTAGAATTATAACATGCTCTTGGCATTGATAAACCCCAGCAAGGGCACACGGTAAAGACACAAGTAGCAAAGTCTTGATAAATATTTTTTATCTATTTGACCTAAACTATATGAGCCAAACTGGAGTCTTATGCGTTTTTTTTTTTTTTTTCTTTTCTGAGGAGAAAATGAAGTATTCCTATGATGCAAACCTCCTCATTTAGAAATAATACATAACTGCCTGTCTGCCTGAACAGAACAAGAGTCAAAGAGGAATTACGTTCTGTCACAGCTCCAAACATCCTCTCAGCCAACTCTCTGCTTGGAAAGCTCTCCATCAACTTTTTTCCTACACCATAATCTGTTTTTGCTCTGTGGCTTTTCCCCCTCTCCATGTTTCCATGATGTTTTCTCTCCCATTAAAGCCCTAGCCCCCATGCTCATTCCTGTGAAAATTATTTGAGCCACAAAGTTCAGTTTTCACCCGACATATGCCTGTGTACTGTTTATATGTTTCAGTTACTTAGTGCCCCAAAGGAGCTCATCTGTAGTTTACACTTGCCTGGAAGGAAACCTCATTGCCACACTCACCAGCTCTAAGGGGGTTTATTTCTGTGTATAATGAGAATATAGAAAAGAAGAATATTTTCTATTCATTCTGGGAGGAAAAGAATAGAAAACTCTCTCATGAGTGCTTTGGGGCTGGTTATTCAAATTCCCTAGAATATTCTGAAAATTTCAGCACTAATTCACAAATACCAAAGTCTGTATGACTGCGCTGCGTCACATACACGGTAGCTTGTGAACCAGCGCTCACCACACCCTCAGTTTCACAGCACACTCGCCTCTTCTGCTAGAGTAAAGCAGAAACATTACATGTAGACATTTTTTTCACGGGTCATTCAGGACAATCTCATATCCCCTCTTGAGCCCCATGACCACATGTGCCACGTGTGGATGGCTGCAGCTTTGTGTAGGACGTGATGGTCTGACCAGGAAAGCCCCGTGCTGCAAGGGTCCCTCCTGGCTGACACAGAGCTGCCTTAGTCCTCCCCACTCCACTGCCACACGCCTCCCATGTCACACGGTCTGCACACCACTACATTCCATACTGCAGAAAGAGGTCCTGGAGAGGCCTGGGAGTATATGAAAAGCTGCGGTATCCATCTTTCAAGCCCAAAACTTTTTGGAAAATGCATTGCCTTATGCAAATTAAAGAAATACTTCTCCCTGCCCACTCCCTGCTAACACCCACATATCTTTTCCTGGAACTCATAGTCTCCAAGTAAGCAACAGATCCAGAAAGTTGATGTAGTTACTGTAAGTGGTTTGGAGAATGGAAGTATGTCTTATGTGCGCTTCTAAGAAATTTCATTAATAAGTAAACATATCCATAAATATTCTGAACAAAACAGGGGCAAAAAAGACATGCATCTCTGCCTTTTAGAAAGAGGAAAAGCAAGACAGTATTTTTTTTCACAGACTCTTCCTGTAAATTATATGGGAGAGCTGCATAAATTTTCTTTGACCTGGTTTAGCCATACACTGTGTTTTCCTGTTAAAATATTCACATACAATTAAGTATCCACAGGCAGACAGACAGGAGCAGAGATCATGGAGGTGTAGGAGGAGTCTGCCACAGACACAGACTCCTTCTCCTCACAATACAAATTACAAAAATCTCTAAAATGGTCAATGTAAATTTAATTTGTTGAAAACTGGCTTTAACTTATTGTCATTTCCTTTGTTCTTTCTCCCAAATCATTCCAACTTTTCTCTGTTAAAGTTGGCACACAGAAACCAAATCATTACAGCTATTTTTCTTTTTCTCAGCCCTTTACTACCACACACCGTTACTAGACAAATCCTGCTGGCTTTATTCACACACATCTCATCCTAATGACAGTCTAAGGCCTTTTAAAATGAGCCGTTAAATAATAAACTCAACCACAAATATACAACCATTGCAATAAATTCACATTAGGCATTCAGACACTATGGTAATAAGAGGTTAGATGACTAGAAAGACACTCTCAAAGCCACTTAAAACACAATTACAAAGGAAATGCTACCAGCTGTATTTTCACTTTTTAAAAAATACCACAACGCACTGTTTCTTCAGCACCTTCACTTCTTTGCCTTTCTTCCATGTGGAAGGGAAAAGGGCCATTTTGTAACCTCTTGACCCCAAAGAAAATGTGTACACCAACCTCAGGGACTCCTGGGTTTTGCCCCAAAATATTTTCTTCATAGCTGTGTTATGTAAATGAGCCCCATTTCTCCTTTGGAGTACGTGGGCTAAACATGTCCATGGAGACCTGTCCTGTCCCTGCATAACAGGGTTCAGCCTTGAGAAGGGGTCACCACAGCATGAGTGTGGGCAGCCCTGGGATGGTGTTTCTCAATGTATTGGAACTGCCCAGCCCAGAAGTTCCATCCGCTCAAAACACACCTGGGGAAGAACAACTTCTTCAGACCACATTGCGTTCAGAGTCAGAGACCACTTGTGTTTTCTCCCAAGAGTCACTGTGCACAACATGCAGTCAGGACTGATGGCAGGTCCAAAGCCTTTTGTCTGCTCCTTCCCCCCCATGTCTTGTGTTTCTCCCTGTACAGTGGCTCTGCACAAGTAGGAGCGAGGGAGATCACTGCCTCGCTCAGACTGTCCTGGAGGCTTATGGTGAAAGCACTAGCCTGGGAAGTGGTAGATGTTTCTTAGCAAATGCTCTGCTTCGGAGCAATGTCGTGAACAGCTCCAAGGTAAGCAAATACCATCACATCCTCAGCAACTGGGCATTTAGCCTCAAAAAAACAATGTACTTAATTCCAAATTATCAAGATGCCAACTCCAAATGGAGCCAAGCGTCAGGCACCTCTTCACCATCACATACATCCTAAGACATAGTGTTTGATGTTGGCTAGTCTCAGAGCACTTTGTTCCACATGCAGGAGCCTTACATCAACCTATGCAAGACACTAAGCTCCCTATTTAAACAATTGAAAAAGCATTTCATTCATGTGCTCTACATAGGTCTTCAGGGGCACTCTGTTTCTGCAGCAAGTGCACAAGCCTATGCACCTAATTTCAGCAGTCTGAATTCCCCCTGCCAAGACTAAACACACACTCACAAGGTTTTTCACTGCTTAAATAATGATGGCAGTTGATCAGAATCTGGTCTAAGACCACATAAAAGTTCCTGGAGCTGAATCATCCCAAAAAATGTATTCAGCTTAATTATCTGGTAGGAAAAACAACCTTGCTCACGATGTTGACCCTTTGTGGAGTGAAGTTGATGCAAGTTATACATTTTACTTGTTTATTCTCCAATATGTTTTGTCTTGATTTTTTTTTTAAGTCTTTCTATTGCTTTTTCCTCCTTTGCATTTAGGCAAAAGTATTCTTTACTATCTCATTAAGCTCAACTGAGAACAATCAAAAGCTCCATTAGACCACACTGACAACGTATGGCTTTAATTATTTTTTCATAGAAAACTCTCACACTGGAGCAGAGTAACAGAGTGGTTGTGACATCTTGCTACAAATTCTTATGTGGGAGTGCGTGTGGTGGGAACAGGGCTTGGGGACGGCTGATGGAGAGGTAGGAGAAGGCAGAACCATTCTTTGGGGTTTCTTTTAAGGAGAAGAATCTTGGTGAAATATTTCTCTATGCCACATACGCTAAAAGCACTTCCATCTTTAATGTCATCTGGTTAGAATTACACATTCAGTATGCATTAAAATCTAAATCAGCTTATTAGTTACTTCTTGAGATGATAATCATACTTTTATTAAAACTTTTAAGAAGTTTTGAGCTGATAGATTTCCATAACACTTAATCTGTAAGCCATATTCTGCTGTTCCTGTATTTGCTGTTTAGCCTGTCTTAAGGCACAGTAAAAAGTCCTGCCATCTGGCAGAACAATCACAACCTTCCAAATCAGAACATAATTCTATACTTTCTTGGTTTTGTTTCCTTGGCAAAGCTTTTGTCCTGAAATATGAATTCTCCTTACAAGCTAGAAAATATTGCCTAAGATATTTAGAGAGCCAGAAAAACTTTGGTACAAAGTGTCTCTTTTTACCAACTCATGCTGCTTCTACAAGCAGGGAAAAATAGGTCTCAGCATCCTTAATGCTCTTGGCTTTCACTCCATCAAGGCTTTTCGGTTGAAACATTCAATATTATTGATATGAAAATTCTTGTGCTGGCAAGATAGTTTTTCTCTTTTGAAGGATCATAAAATAGTGCTACGCATTGAGAGGATCTTTATTCATATCCTACATAGTAGAGCTTATTCCACTGGCAAGCTTGCTGAAGTCTGACTCTTGGCCTCCCTTTTCCATCTCCAAGATATTTGCCATTACTTCATCTCCAAAGAACTATATTTTTTTCTCCAATCTCCCCTAAACATACTTAAAGAAAAGGCTTGAATCCTCCAGTGAGTCAGTTTAAGAGCGTATGTGCAACTGGTGTACACCCCCCAGAGAAGCCAGCAGAGTCTGCATGAAGTCTCCAGGTGGGACGAGGACAGCCACGCTCAGTTTTCCTACAGACAAGAGGCTGCTGCCCATGGAGGCATAGGGCAGCTTTGCAGGGGTCCATGAAAGGCCAGGTAGAAAACTCTTTACTCCTTCAGCTGCCTCAAAATTTCCCAATATTTTTCAAAATAGCCAGCTAGGTCCTGTGAATTGGCATGATATCATTGACTTTCTGTCAATTTAGAGAGGACTTCAGATCCATTGTTTCCTTTCCAGACTCCACTTCCTTAAAACAAAGAGGTGGTGTACAGTGAATGTATAAATATGCACAGAACTCCAGAAATTTCCAAAATTGCAATTCAGTTGTTCTGCTGTGATCTCTGGTTCTCAGGTGCTCTTAGCCCTTGTCAGTGAAATCCTGATGGTGACGAACAGATAACTTAATCTCCTTGAAATCAGGGTTTTAGCCTCAGTGTTACCTAGCAATCTGTGCACGGAAAGAATTATGTTTTAAAAGCCAGTTGAAAGCATGAGAAGGTTGCAAGCTATTCAAATATTGTCATAGTTCTGATTTTTCTCCAGCTCATCTGACAGGCACTCAGAAATGAGACCAGCCTTCCAAGGAGGAAAGACAGCTGGAATCAAGACATATCCATTTATATATCCTGGAATTTTCAAAGCAAAGAGCTGTACCTGGCTTCAGTTTGGGCATGTGGGTGCCCTCACTTCACACTGGGGAAGAAGCACCTCACTCCACTCTCTGCTGCCTGGAGGAGGCAGGTTCCTATTGAATCAGATGGATGGGAGCCTTACAGACCCAGCTTTTGTAAAGAGGAGGTTTGTCAGGGTGTCTCTGATGTGCCCACAAGATTGCCATAGTGATTATACTGTGTTTACTGTGGATTTCTGCTTCCCAGTCCTCATTGTGAAGGCTCAATCTCAAGGAAGATGGAAGCCCAGGAAGCTGTGGTAATCCTTGAAGGATTCACCTGCGAGCCTCTATTCATCTTTGTCACCAACACTTCATAGATCTACCTGTCTGCTCCAGGCCTGTTACTTCTCTCCAAATTAAATCCTGCTGATGGGCAAAGGGCACCAGCTGTCATCTCAGCTGATGTGCTCTACTCACTGGTTGGTTGTATATCCCTTGGCTGTGTCCCACCACTGCTTCTGCAGTCCAGTCCTGCAGACTTCGGTGCAGGGCCTGTCATTTCGTACTGTGGCTGCTGTGATGGGATCCTGCTCCAAGACGGAGGCTGCTAAGCTCTAACATAATAAAAATAAATAAATGAGACTCTGCGCAGCCTTTGTCCTGCTTCCCATTACAGTGCCCAGAAGATCTTTACTATATGGTTTCTTTTCATGTGTTTGCTCCAGAGAGAAACTAATGTCTCACACAAATGTGGCTGGCCATGATAACTCATCCTGAGAGGTTTAGTGCTCTTTTCCTTGGAAATGTTCTCCATTTTAACATCCTGCATTCTCTTCTGTGGAAGCATCTTCAGAGCTGGACAGAATAAAATAGGAAACAAAGGATTACTGAGATGGAACAATGTGGAAGGTCAGAATAAAAAATAATAATAAAAAATAAATAACTTAGTAGACATTTACCCTTCCCCTCCTGTCCCAGGATGGAGCAGCCCCCCTCTTCAAAGTGACGACAAAACTCTGCACAACCCTCTCTGTTGGCATTCTCCCACCATAATCCCTTAGACGCTGCCTTAAAGAATCTCCTTATTTGAGCTAAAACCCCGTGTTTGTACTGAAACACAGAAGTAGCTCATTAAACTTTTCTGAGATAAATTGTTTAGACTAAGTAATTCTCTCTTTTCCTCCCCTTGTGTTGCCAGCCTATTGTTTATAGCCAGCATTCCAGGCTGCATGTGATGAAAATGCTGATGTGTTTCCTGAGTTACAGACCCAAGCTTTATCTCATCTTTCATTTAGGAAACTGGCTGCTTTATCATTTTATGCTGCTGTGTGCAATGTTTATTTTTCCCCCATTATTAACATTGTATAGGAGGATGTGCCCAGCCCCATCAGCTGCTAGTTGTATTGTACATACCATACACATACACAAAATAAAATTAAAAAAAAAAAAAATTGAATACATAGTGTAATAGTTTGGGGAAATCTACACACACAGTTTACAAATTCCATTTGATATAGGGGATGGCCTCTGGGTAACAGTGTTAATGTACAGCTATGTCCTTCACACACTATCATGACTGTGGAGTTCGCTGGTATTCTCTGCTGTCTTTTACTTCTATTTTTCAGTCAAAATCCACAGGATGTGACAAGGCCCTTTGTACAGACTTAATGATGATCACCTATTCATCTGGAGTCCTCTTCGAAAGAAATAACTCCTCCTCAGGTTTTCCTCTGTTGGAATGCCAGGAGAGAAATTACTAAGCAGTGACTCATTCGATGGATCGTGAAGGCAGAAAAGGGGACCAGGGGTTATACATGAATCTTTGACTAGCTATTCTGGTCAATAACAAACTAATTGGAAAAGTCAGAGGCATAGCCCATGATTTATGAAGAAGCTCTGTTTAAGAGAAAAAGAATCCTGAATTTCCGATAGGATTTTGATATAAATCCAAAGAATGCACAAGTGGTTAGGAAAAGGAGGCAGATATTCTTTTGTCTGCAAGAGGTATCTTTTGGGCTAGTTCAAGTGCATTGATTTTTTTTTAATCAATTTTTGCAAAGCCTGTTTAACTTTTTGCTTTAACTACTGAAAGAGGTAAGTACTGTGAGAAAAAGGCACTACAGTATTAGAAAGAGGATCAGCAGAGGTTGTAGGGGTGAAAAGCAACTGAATTAAAAGATGTCATTGCTGTGAAGGTGTAAAATTGCCTGGTTTGGGCTGTGTTCTGCCCATGAGGATAGCTTCTAAATCTGAAACATTCTCACATGTGGTAGTCACCACAATTATTTTCAGTTACCTTTTTTATCAAGTGTAATGGATTCACTGCATGCACACAGTGGATTGCCCTGGATTTCTCAAGGATCCCAAAAATAAGGTTATCTCTGACTCAGGCAGTTCAATTATTTCTTAGTGATTCTATCAACTGCTGTTCTTCAACCACTTCTCTGATAATAAGCATTTTAATAATAATAAGCATTCTAATAATAAGTATTTTCACTCTGAACTTTACTTACAACCACAGAATACCCTGAAAATGAGTTACCAGTTCAGTCTTTCTGTGTACATTGTTTATCCACATTTGCTTATGCTGATCTTCCTTTGGAAAGAATTATCTCTCCAAAATAATTTACATTTATCTAAACTGGAACAAAGAAGCCCGAAAAAAATACAGCCTGCCAAAATCCAGCTTGAACTTAGACCTGCTGCTCAGGTCTGCTTCCTTCTCTCCCCACACCCAGAAGTATTTTCTTTCTTTAATTCAAATATTTTCAGTTCAATTTAATGTTCCCTTTCTCAACATCTCATTTCCTCATTAACGCACAGAACAATGTATGGGTTCAAATGTTTGCCCTGTGATCATCCACTAAACTCACATAAGCAATGCCAGAGCTAAATGACAATCTCCAAGGCTTAGTTGTCTGAGACTTGGGCCATGTGGGTTCAATTTTCTAAATTTTCACAGACTTTTCTTTATAATCTTGGCAAAGTTCAAACCACTTTGGTGTTACTGCATTCCCTGCAAGTTTCTCAGCTGTCCAGCCGTATTTTGTTTACACCATTTAAAATTAGTCTCTTACCAACTGTGACACCCATCTCAAGGTATTCAGTTTAGTTATTTTTGGATCAATAAAAACAGACCTACTGGAAGTGAGACAGAAAAGTTTATAAAGACGAAGTATGTAGACCACTCTTCTCTTGAGGGTGGTATCTCCTGCAGGCCCCCTGGACACGAGGCCCATGCAGTACCAAAACAGGATCTGAATGCTATATCCAGCTGCAGCACAGGGACATTCAGTTCATTTGCTTTAAGTCAAATTTCTGTTCTTCACACTCAGGAACTGTCACAGCATTGATGTGATCCTTGTTATATTCTAGTGCAATCCGCAGCTGATATTTAAACGGTGGTATCTATCTATAATCTGAAACAAAGGTTTTAGTGCTCTCCCCTCCTACCGTTCCCTTTTTTCCTTCCCTTTCCCAGCCCTGGTGCCAGCAGCACAGAGGGCACCGAGGCTCCACGACCTCGCAAGGGTTTTGCCCTGGAGGGAAGACGGGCGATGGTCTTAGGAGCGCCAGGACGTGGGACATCCGTCCCGTGGGAACTCCTCAGAAAATCGACTTCATATGAGGAACACTAGATGGCACACAACCACCGCTGTATTACTTCTTTTTTGGTTCGGAAACCAAAAATTGGTTTCAAAGCATCAGCCCGGAATGTGACTAAAGGACTGAGAGCAAAACATGAGTCTAAGTACGCTATAAAAACCCACTGGGAAGATAACTTTTCCAATAAAACCTCACCCTGCTTCCTCCATCAGAATTATTTTTCTATTTATAACTGCCTAACTTGGCAGCTTCAGAAAGTAAACACAGATTTTATTTAGAGGCTTGTTGAGAAGCAAGGGAATACTGTCATTTCAGTACAATATAAAATAATAGAGTGACATGCAAAGTAAAGCCCACTTGGCTCAGCAACCTCTACAATTCAAAAGACAACTGCTGGGACAACATTCAAGTGATATAATAACCGATTACATGGATTCTGTTAAAGGATCTGTGCTTTACTTTGTAAGTAAAATCAAGTACTCGCTTCCACTCCTTATATACCAATAAGTATTTTTTCATTGTCCTAAGAGATCTAAAAGCCCAGGGAAACATACATTTTGCCATTCCAACTTCTTATGCTTTATTGCATCCGTGCTTAGCATGGGTCCGTTTTAATTCTGGGGGAAAAAAATACCCAGTAAACATTATTTTGGTCAAAAGAATCCTTTAAATTCTGTTGTTCATAAAAACACAGAATATAACAAGGAAAAGCATTTACAGGACTCTTCAGACTTCATTTCCAAAACATGGAAGCAATCAGTTCCTGGTGCCACTTCACAGATTCATCCCATCAGCATAAAGTGGTGCGACTTCTGCGCATGGGTGAGGTTATGATTTAACTGAAAAGATGTGAACTTTCAACTTCCTGCGAACTGCTGGTAATTGGCTCGGCTTCTTTGGAAAACAGAACTATGTCCATGATTACTTTATAGAGGTCCAATCCTAAATGCACCTAAGCAGGAAGCTGTAAAAACCAATTTACTGGCAGAAGGGTGTAAATTCTTGCTTCCATGTATTAATAAAAACTAGCTGATGTAGGGGTGGGGATTCCCCTCCTCCTCAGAAGTGGGCTGGAAAAAGACCTAGTGGTGTCCTAAGAGGGGATTCTTCTGCGAAAGCAACCTCAAGCTGTACAATCAAGACCAGTATAAAGCACCCACCAGGTTGAGAGATGACTCATCCAGGGAGAAAGGACGTTTGGTGCTCACCAGAGTCCCTGGCAGAGATGAGTGTTGGTTGGGTTTTTCTAACTTTCATTTCCGTTCATCTATTTTTGCATGTTTTGCATTTCATGTTAACTGTTTTCAACTGTGTAAATAAGTAGTCTTATTTGTTTTTAACTTACTCTGATTTATGTCAAGAATAACTTCTGAGTAACTGGCTGAACCTTGCAGTTTTCCAGCCCTCTAAGATGGCCATCCTAAAAAACCAGGGTCCTGAACATCTCTCCCCTGCTCTCCTCTTTGCCTCATATAATAAGGCACGTTTCCACATAGTTGCAGGGACCAATCTGAGATGGAAAAGTAGATGCCTTGGGAGAAGAATTTATGCCTGCAAGTATCATTAACCTAGAAAGCTCTCCAGCATTAGGTAAAAAAGAGAGGGAGGAAGCACAGATAAATTCATGGGATTTTTAAGGGACATGTAATAGTAATTTTTGCTATCTTATTTTTCAATTGTAAATTAAACTCCTTTCCTACCAAACATTCCTGCCAATTTGAGTTAAGTAATATCTGTTTCAAGGATGCTGTGGTAAGAAAACTGATGAAAAATTTTTAGTACTATGTAAATCCATATTCTGGCTTACAGGAAATACACTTCCAAAAATACTATCACAAAGTTGTGAGTGTGTGTTGACAATTTGCTGTAGCAGCTGCATATAATTAAGGGATGGAAAGGAGCTAAGTATATGTAAACAGTTGTCCCATCTTTTGTAAAGAGTCATAAATTTTTATGTTGCTTGGAACTGTAGTTGCTAATTCTATGCTTGTTGCTTGAAATGAATGGCATTTTTATTGGATTTGTTATTTATCCAAAAGATTTCCTCCAAGATCTTAGCTAAAGTTAAGCCATCTACATATCCACTTCTGTATTTCTATCACCTCCATACCATGCTACAAATTTGTCTTACAAAATTCTCAGGTCTTCAGAAACAGATTTTTAACAGCATCACATGGGAACTTAATATCAGCAAACTAATGAAGAGTGTTTGCAAGGTTCCTAACAGTATGGGAATGATTGAACACACCTGTCCCGAGCACAAGGCCAGAGAGCCAGCAGCAACCTCAGGGGCCGGGATCCTGTGCTTGGGACCAGTTGAATGCCAATCCAGCTCTACCACTTCCAGAGCTACACTAGAACCTCCACGTGATGTTGACCTGTTCCAGTTGTACTGGGCTGATAAGAAATAAGTGAAATAACAAAGAGCTATTCCGTTATAAAGGCATTGAGGTCTCAGAGTCAGATGCCTGTCTGAAAATGCCCTTGGGGTCTACCTGCATCTTTAACATATACACACCTAAATACTTTTCACTGGTAATTCTTGAAAATTGGTCTTAGGACCTTACTAACACAGATTTTAATAAATCTACACAGAAATTAAATGTTATTTTTACTCTAAACATATCCTATTATTCTACTCTATGTTTTGTTCTACCTAGTGTACTAGAAAAGGTAAAAAACATGACTTGGTCACAGTCCAAAGGAAACGAGCAGATTGGAAACAGCAGTAGTATGATCTAGGCTGTAAACTGGCAACAGGCTTCAGGCTGTAAATCGCAAACACTAAAAGAACATGCAAGGGTTGGGGTGGATTCCGCATCAGTTGAGGCTTTCAAGCGAAGAGTGAAAAGCTCTCTGAAAGATATGCTTTATTCAAACAGGCATTTATGCAAGGCTTGTGTTATGCAGGAGATAAACTAGATGATCTCAAGGATCCCTTATGGCTTTACAGTCTATGAATAAAGAGCCTCTTTCACTGTAACAGACTCAGTATTTCAGCTACTTCGGACCCAACGTGGTGTTAGCGAGACTGCCACAAAGCAGGAATTGTGTCAGATACTTCTAATGCTGCGAAGGCCCCTGCAGAACACAATGGGGGACAAGTGTGTGAAAGAAGGTCTTTCAGTGCCCCATCAGGTCAGTTGTTTGAGCACAAAGCAGTGCTGAGTAAAGAATTACAGTATCTTTGTTCTATTCTCACATTATGAATCCCTTTCATTGACATACCCGTGGACCCACTAAATGTGATATTATGGCTGCACAAACATGAAGTCTTTCAAGATTGGGGAGAGGTATATTGGTCTTCTGTTTTGCCATTTCATGTCATCGTTACTGTTTACAGGAAAAAGGGGCAATTCAGAACAGAGTTGAACTTGGTTTACAAGAGAATCTTCCAGACTCAAGAGCTGAGCAGAAAAGTGATTTGTTTTTTAAAGGGTAAAAGAGAAATACTGATAGGTTGTCTCCTCTGAATTCCAAGTGAGAGAAAAATTGCTCCACTAATGCAAGCTAGTAGGTATCAGTGTCTAGACAATAGAAGAGCTGAGTTATAAAAAAAAACCCACATCCAAAAAATGAAGACCCTTTTTTTCGTATTATAAAAATAAAAACAATTTCATAGATGTAATCTGCAACAACTTGATTTTAGGAAGCGTTTGTAACAGTAACTATGATATCTTAAATCACAGAATCATTTCGGTTGGAAAAGACCTTTAAGATCATCCAGTCCAACCATTGACCCTACCAGGTCTGCCACTAAACCGTGTCTCTAAGCACCACATCTACATGACTTTTAAACACATCTAGGGATGGTGACTCAACCACCTCCCTGGGCAGCCTGTTCCAATGCTTGATAACTCTTTCAGCAAAAAATTTTTTCCTAATGTCCAGCTTAAACCTCCCCTGGCACAACTTGAACCCGTTTCCTCTTGTCCTATCGCTAGTTACGTGGGAGAAGAGTCCAACACCCACCTGGCTACAACCTCCTTTCAGGTCATTGTAGAGAGCAATAAGGTCTCCCCTCAACCTTCTCTTCTCCAGACAAATGGTAAATGTAAGTTGGTTTGAAGAAACCCTAGGTATGTCTGCAGTACTTTTGGCTAATATGTAGATATGCGTAAACTAGCTCTTCCCCACCTACTTCAGATATTACAAGGAACATAACCATGACACCACAGAGCTCAACTCCAGCTAACCACAGAGCCTTCCTAGGCGTGCACTGCAAACCATTCTAAGTTTCATTTGGCCATTTCTATAGAGGTATCAGTAACCAAGCTAATTTCCATTTCAAGCCAGCTCAGATCATTTTTCATTTAACACTAGTTACAGCAGTCACTGAAACACAGGCATACTCAGAGTGGCTGGGGATGAAATACAAAATAATTCTGAATAAAATAATTCTGAGCTGGAAGAGAGAAGGGTACATGTCCAACAGGAAAACTGTTATGATTTATTAAAGATTTAGAAGAGGGATAAACAGTACATTTTGAAATGAAAATTATACTAATTTAGAACGGGTTGCATATCTACAGCTCACATAAAGCACCAGTTATTTCTGGAATGTAAAAAATATCTCAAGGAGAAATACTTGCTCACACAATCCATTCTCAAAACCCAAATTCTTGTCTTGTTTACTGGAGTAAACTTCAGTTCAAAGGTTATTTCTTGATGTCCTTCAAAATAAGCATATTAGATATGTCCTCCTTGGTGTAGCTTAGCTTTATGAGTGTTTATGTTTCTCCTGTTTATTAACATTAGGGATAAAGGCCAAAGCCCTCAGTTCAACAAGGCAAAAGCTAGGGAGAAGCAGAAGAGGAATGGTCCCAGGTCAGGCTGGATTTTAAGCATGCACATTCTTTCTTCACCACATTTTTTCCCCTCTTGCTGACAGTGCCACACCATTTCATGAGTAAGAGCTTCCTCTTTGTTACTGCACCCTCATTTCCTGCTGCTTCCATCCTGTAAGCCTCCTTCAGGATTTTCAAAGTATTTTTCCACTTAGGCTGGGAGAATGCATTGAACTGAACAGATGGTGGGGGAGATGATGTGGAAGAAATAGAAAAGGCAGTAAGAGAGAAACAGATGAGACGGTATGAAAACAGAAAGGGCAGGTATAAATGAAATTAAGAAAATGGGAAGAAAGGACGTGAATAATCGAAAGAATGAGCAGTGGTGAACAGCAAAGTAGAAGCAAAAGGGAGGCTCTACTGCTTCCCATCATTTCTGAATACTGGCCCATGGAATGAAAAAAAAGAAAAACAAAACAAAAAACCCACTCTAATATCCATTATTAATAAGAAATTAAAACAGGTGATTTATCCAAGATCTAGCTGAGCTGGTAGTGTCATATGGTGCAGAAAAATCCTCCAAACCTTGATGCTACATTGGCAGCTAAAGAAGAAAAACTGTCCCTCTGGCATGCAAAGGTTCTAAGGTGGATTTAATGAGTAACTAAGCAGTACAGCTGTGAGCGCAGGTCTTAAGAAAGCCTCATACTATGCAGTTTCACATCTTAAAACAGATAATTTTATAGCGTACATTTCTGATCCCTCAGTGAAAAAATTGAATCGTTACCTGTACCACAATTCATGTGAGAGTCTCTTAGAAAGCAGGACAGAGATCTTCACTGATCTCACATCTTCACCTCAACAGTGCAGACTTCACATAGCTTCAAGTATGTTCTCTGAATAAGTTACGCGGTTGAGATATTCCAGTTACAGTTTTTAAAAATAGAAAACCTAGACTTTCTGTACATGAGAAAGTAAATGTCCAAAACTGAAATAATGGGCTCCCAAGCAGTTTTCTGTACAGCTTCTGTAGGTAACTCCCATAAAAAGACAGCAAACATGGTTTTGGGGCTTGTTTTGCACTGTCCTGTAATCATCCCATTTGAGAAGGCTTCTCATTTTCCTAGAAAGGGACTAGGAGGCGAAGCCACAAACATTTTCAAGAGTCCACCCTTTTCAGGCAAGTTACTCAAAAAAATTAAGGGGAAGGGCAGTTTCTTCTCTACTTACAGATCAGGTTAGTCAGGCGGACAAGTCCATTCTAGTAGTACGCAAGGATGTCTGAACACGCACTACCAACCTGTGTACCGAATCCCGGGCTGGTAAGCTCTCTTCAAAACTGCGCCCTGCTGCTCTCTCTCACCAGTATTTAAAGAAAAGCATAAAGTAATATCTCTGCCACTTTTTAGAAGAGGACAAAGACATGCACTGGAACAGTTGAAGCTGATGGGTCGTTTTCCGTCAGCAATTAAGTCTCCCAGAGCTCCAGATAAACCATCTG
The DNA here is from genome assembly GCA_013397275.1 of Burhinus bistriatus. Lineage (NCBI taxonomy): Eukaryota > Metazoa > Chordata > Aves > Charadriiformes > Burhinidae > Burhinus > Burhinus bistriatus. The sequence continues at coordinate 227,599 of VYXH01011300.1, read as the reverse complement.
AAGGCCCAGGGCTGTGCTACCTACACGCTTCCTCAGAGGATACAAGCTGAAGCTGGCTCTCTTCAGGCTGGCCTTACTCTGCAGCCAGATCTGCAGCTCTGCAGAGCCCTCCAGGCTCTGGATTCCCCCCCGCACTGTGCCTCCAGGGTCCCTCCCCACAGATACAGCTGCAGGATCAGAGCCTTAGGCTGTCATTCTCTCAGGGCACGGATGGTACTCTCCTTTCAGTCTTATTTTCTGTCTGTAGATTTCCATCACATAAATGACACCAATAACAAATTTGTTTCTTCCTAGAGAATTTCAGTCATGACTCTTGGGTCATCTTTTCCACCCTTCTACTGCATGCTTCCACCCGGTGTATTCCAGAGGACTCTGCAAATGATGAGGCATAAGGGTTTTATTTCTGGAGACTCTTCTACAAAGCAGTAAACCTGGGAAATTTTTTCCTTGTACTTGTCCAAAAATACATTTTTGCTCTATTTTAGTTATTCTTGATTGTAGTATAAGCTCTTGGATACTCCTAGAAAATTCCTCTCCCTCCTTGATGTCAGTGCCCTTTGAATACTTGTAGGCATTAATCCTCCTCCCTCCATTTCCTAGCCAAATTCTGCATATTTGGGTTGTTTAATTTTCTCATATAGTTTGTAACAAAAACTCAGCAGAGGGACAGAAACGTCTTCAGAAAATTAAGTGCCTACAAATTTTACAAAAACGGGCAGAGGAGAGAAATCTGTCAAATCTCCTCACAGAGGCAAAGGCTGCAAGATCAGCTGATGTCCTGGTAGGCAGCAGAAAATGTATTTGGAAGCAAATCTACAGGAAGAGGGAATATATTATTGCTCGACAGCAGAAGAGGCTTCAACAAGGCTTTGTTCTTGTACACCCAGAAATGTAAGAATGATTACACCACAGCCACTTAACGTATTGCTGTGTCTCCAGTAATGATCAATAGCCTCAGGAAGAACTAGAGCAAGCAGACACTGCCACTTCCCCAGAAGTCTCACTCCGGAGCCTTGTGGCCCAGGATCAGAGTTCCAGTTCCTACTGCTGCCAGGGAAAGGATGCTGGCAAGCTCCAGTGAGCCGATAGCTGCATCACCATTTTTATGAAGGGACAGAAAAGCAAAACTCCGCTTACAAGCTCTATTAAAATTGTTACTTAAGCTAAAATCAGCCCAAGGTCACACTAAAAGATAGTATCTCCAATCTCCGTGTTTAGTGCCATAGTAAAAGCAAAGGAATTTAAGCTAAAGCTAATTAGATGATTACTTCTGCAAACAAGTCTTGTCAAAAAAAAAAAAAAATCTGCATTGTTGAATGTGAAATTGTCTGTCTGGAACAGCTTTTAATTGGCAGGCCTTTGCCAAAGCCAAGGTTTCTGAGGAAGCACAGCAGATGTGGGCTGCACAACACCAGAGGCAGCACAGCTTTTACAGCCCTGTCATCAGGTACAGCTCTGAGCTGGGAGACAGGCAGGTCCAGCAACTTCTGGCTCACCAAAATATTTTCAGACTAAGCTGGAAAAAAAACTATATATTTTTTTTAATAGATGTGCTGCAAATGGAAAGTCTTCTTTTTAATCAGTTGCAGTAAACTGAGTTGACGCTATCTCAGTCCAGTGACAAAGAATACTGGAGTTTCAGGTCTGTTAGCACTATTTCAATTTTCAGAAAACTATGGGAGGAACATTTTTCCTATTTTCCTGCCCAAGAAAACAAGAGACAGGAGGAGATCCTACTGCCAGTGATGCCTTTTCTCTAGTCTCCAGTAGAGGATTAGTGTCTCTGTATACATATTTTTAATTCTCTTTAAAAAGTCACTACCTCTTTTTTTCTAATTATTTATGTGTGAAGAATTCTAACTTGTTCTAATGAAATCTGATTTTGAAACTATTTTGGCAACATTTTGTGGGAAAAAAAATCATAGCATAACCACTCACTTAACAGTGTTAAAACGAGACAATCCCACATGAAGCAACGCTGCCCTGCCTTGCAGAATTATTACCCAGAGGAAAAGCACACCACACCTATTGTACAGTTTCTATCTTCAGAAGCCGCTGCCAGGACCTTTAGGGTGCTGTTTTCTTTCACTGCCTATAAAAGTGAGTAACATAAAAAATAAGAAACTAGCTCTGTATTATTAAAATAGAAAAATAAAACAAAATATAACACAAAATAGTTATTTAAGGTATTAAAAAAATAATTTTTGTCATGACAAATATAATTGTTCTATAGTCTCTGCATTGTCCATTTTTGTTCTTTATACCCCTATTACATTAAAAATATACTCTGGCGAAGATATCAAACCTCGGAGGGAACTCTAGATTTAGGAGCTCAGAAGAAAATGAGCCCAGCATTTGCAAAACCAGCTGCTCAGGATATCTTGCAAAACCAAAACCATGCTTGATTTCAACTAATTTCCCTTTTCAGTATTGCAATTTAAGCCAGTCTATGAGGCCAAAGGACTCCAGACTACATGGGTTTACCCCACTATTACAACCAAACCGGCAATTTCTGATAGTCATCCGTTCTGGTTAAAGTTCATGGACTTGTAAAGGACCTAAAAAAAATCCTCTGCACAGTAGAAATATGAAGGGAAAGACTTGGAAGTCTGTCAGGGAGGAAACCACTGGATTTATACTTTAATAGATCCAGTGGTTACAATAGAGATGTGGATGAGGACAACAGCTGGAAACAGAGCTGACACCCCCTCAGTTTCCATGGAGTTTCCACCAAACCCCATTATTTATTCAGAAGCTATTTTCCGGGAAAACAGCCAGCCAGCCTGCAAAAGTGTTTTCAAGAAAATATTTTTCAAAGGATGGTGGAACAACAGAATAACCAGTCCACAGATATCAGGTAGCTAGGGTTACTCAATTTGCGCGTTTGAGTAATTTCAAGATGATGGTAGTCCGTTAAAAAGTAGTATATATGCAATATTTCTACTTTGTATGGCCAAAATATATTTCTACACTATTTGCTCAACTTTTAGCCCAGTTTAATATGGAAACATGAAAGATTTTTCATCCCATCACTAGAAACAGATATGTACATGTGCCCCATTGTGTTTGGACCCTTTAGTGGATTTCCAGGAAATGCAGAAAGAGACAAGACACAAATACTTTTGGTTGTCTGAGGAATACTTTTTAGATAAGAATGTATCTTGAACTACCAAATGGCATTTTTTTTGCTTTTTAAGGGATGCCTTTCTTCCTTCTCTGCAGTCAGATCTACTCAGATGGATTTTTAGTTACAACTGCTTCTGCCCGGCGCTGTGAAAGCCTTGTCCAAAGCCAGAGGTTGAACAAGGAAAGGGGCAGCATGAGAGCAAACATACAGGAGACACGAGATTTGGCCAGCAGTACCAGTAGCCAAAAAGATGGTGGTAACTGAGCGGCTGGGAAAGCACTCTAGCAGAGCCATGATGCTTCGGGCAGCCAGAGATGGACCAAGGCTGATGGCTGGCAGCCTGGGCTGAGGGTTTATGTGGAGGCTGACGTGGGGTGGAGAAATTTGGGCATGGGGATATGAGGCACTAGGTGTAGAAAAAGGGTTGTGAAACAAAAAGCTTTGGCAGTCATCATGGGACATTTTCTCACCGAGATAACTCAAACCAGGGGGCTAGTATGAGGAAAACGGCATAAGCACAGGACTGCTGCGCTATGCCAGCAGCACAACATTGTCCTTCATGCTGTCAGAAATAGGGTGCTGCAACCTTAAATATATCAGTCTGCATGCTGCTGCCCAAAGACCCCATGGGATAAGGGAAGAACAATTTAGTTGCTCAATATATGTTGATCTCGAATGGAAATATTACCATAGCTCATTTAAAAAGCAAGGAAACCATGAGGATACAAACGCCCAGCAGAACAGCCTTCACTAGTTTCTCATGAACTCACGTGCTCACTAAGGTTTGTGTTTTCTCTGCAAAAATTATGAGCAGTGGTGGCATCCAAGGGCCATAAGGTAGGAGGTAGAGCAGTTACCTATCCAAACTCCAGTGTGACAAATCTTACTTATTTCTCAAACTAATAGGAACACCAGTGGGGTATGAAACACGGGAACTTAAATGCTGGTACGAGACACGTCACTCTTCTCGGAGAATGTTGTGACAACAATGCTAAAGAAATTAAAAGAACAACTGTTTTTGTCCTGAATTTAGCCCATAAGGTTTAGCCTATAAAGCTTTAAGAAATCATTAAATAGCTACTTCATTTAGAGGAGTTATTTAAATGTTCTGAATCACTATTAAAACCAGGTAATATAGACAGTTACCACTCTGATACAGTTTAAAAAAGAAGCTTTTTTAATGCAAAAGAGAAACTGGTTGCTTCCTAGAAGAGGATGAGAGCAGAAAACTTGAAAATCTTTCTAAATCATATACATACACACACACATATATATGTTTCTATACGCATGTATGTATATGTACAGACATAAACAGATCGGGTTTAGATTCCATTCACACAATAATTAATCCACCTCTTTTCCCTCACTTCAAGAAATGTAAAATCAGAACATTTTGTCTTTTATTTAGCAGTACTGGAAAGAAAGGAAGCTGACAGGGGGTGACATCTAAAATTTAAGGAGCCAGATGCAAGAATTCACCTTCCTTCCTCAGCCAGGAAACCATTCTGTGCCATTGGGGGGACACTCCATCACTGGATATAAGCTTGGGATATTAAACTTTTTATACCACATGCTGTTAGAAACCAGTCAATGGACTCCTACATGAAATTAACTGCACATTGTGTAGTGTGGTGGATGAGACCTCCTCTGTCATACAGCAGACCATTTAATACAACAGTCTTGGGACTTCCTTTTAGACATACATTAGGTGCCTAAGCACTGTTTTGCTTCTTGCACCAGTCTATCCATCATACTTCCTCCTCCAGGCATCGAAAGACTAAATCAAATTTCAGAGTAATGCAGAGTCAAACTGTTTTGAGTGCCAAAAATATGCAACCATCTCATAATTGAGCATTTCTTTTACTAGGTGATTCAATATTTTCTGCGAAAAGAGAAAATGATAAAAACGATCTAGTGAAAAAAAAAACAACTGTTCAATTAGCTCATTTTTCTGTATTCCAGGAAAAAAAATTATTTCCAGAAATAACACAGTGCTCTTAAGGTAGTAAGTCCAGTCAGAAAAAGAGAGTAAGGTGATACAACAGCCTCCACAAATGGATTTGTCAGTGCGGTGTCATTTAGTCGTACTCCAACAACTGAATCAGAGGAAAGGAGAAACCTTCTGCTGCAAGTGAAGTGTCACAAGGAAGTCTGGACCTTTTCCCACAGGTGAATCAAGTTCCTGTTTGCACTTGGAAGTCAAGGCTGTTCCTAAGAGTATGACGGAACCAAAAATGTCCTAACAAGAATGACAACCTCCATTTTCACTTCGGTCTTGTCCTTTCCCAACAAAAAATAAAAAAAACCTGCACACAAACAATACACTACTTGTATTCAGTTTATCCCCACTAAAAAGGACAAGGTGTAACATATTAAATTGTTATATAAACACCCAAGGGCTGCCTGGTATAAAATTAAATTTTAAATAAGGGAGAATAAATAAGTCACTTGAAAGCCTTAAACATTTTGTATAAATAACCTGTGATGTTATCCAGAATCAGCTGAGCTGTAGGCATCATCTGCCCCAACCATGAGTCAGCTTGAGTCAATTCAGTGTACTTTTATGGTACTATCGTCGTCAGAAAATACAACTCTCGGCAGCACAAAAGAAGCCTCTGAAATATGGAACAAGTATTTGGTGGGAAGGCATTCTCTACTACAAGCTGGCAATGAAATTAGTGGAATAAATAAAACGCCAGCATACTTAACAATTTCTGTCTCTTTATTTTTAGCCCAAACAAGCGACTGAAATCAAGGCATAAAATGAAAGGCAAATCACGTGCTCTTAAGGCCAAGCAATTTGAAACTCTTTGCAAAGTGTTCCTTCTGCACAGCAATTCTCCGACTGTGCAAAGACGCACTGTGGCAATATGGAATCAGTAAACAGGGAATGTTTCCAGCTGTTTGCGTCCCTCCCACTCCCAGTATGCATAACATCCTGGCTGGAGAAGTTATATTTGTGTTTAAACATGATAAGACTGCTTTATATTAGAGGAATGTTTCTGATCAATCATTCGTGCTGAATAGCCGGTGACTAAGTGGAAATGCTTCACAGAGAGCACTGCCGAGTAAGAACTGAGTAAGAAGTTTATAAAACTTCAGGATGTGGCCAACAGCCTCTAATCTACTTAGCAGACTTAGCAGACAGCAAGCAGTAACCGCTTAAATTGGGCACACACACGTTTCTTTCAGTACTCAGAAGAGTCCCAGTATTTGTAATTATGGAACATAAAAGGTAGGGAGGGTTCATCGCACTTAACTTCACCAATGAAAAGTTAGCTGCCAAGTACAAACTGATTATTACAGTCAACGGAGAGAGATATGAGACTTTCCAGGCACTTATCTTCAGGCAGTATGAATCACTCTGTCCACTGACTATGGTATCGGCCTAGAAACTAATTAGCTGCCTCTGGGTGAGACACATCTCACTGAAAGTTTGGTGCTGTTTGCTTGTAAGACGGATCATGGGCTGATGTTCTTTGTCAAACTGTCAATAGCTATGGGTCCCATGGAGCTACGGAAACCAGCAGAGGCAGGATTTGCTCCTAGGTCTTTGCCAAGTTTACAACCGAGTGGCCTGAGTACAACCAATCTGCTCTTGAAGACTCCTTGCAGAACAGTTTTATAATGCACAAATAAATATTTACACCAGTAAAACATTTCTCCTTTGATACTTGAAAAATAAAAAAAGTGATTGAATTTAAAATAAAGTGTTTGTCTTTTATGATGTTTTCACAAAGAAAAGTTTAAAAGGAGGGGGGTTTTGGAAAAAAAGGCTACGCTATTTCTTAAAAGACCTGTGTTGCCAGTAATGTCAGAAGATGTTAAATTATCAAAATGGATATGTTTCAAAGCTAGTTTAATATTTACTATTAATCATGTTTTTTAAACTTACTATGTTGGAACTGCTTAGACAATGAAATGACCTGGGTCAATGTGAATTTAGGGTTCACATGTTATCTCAGTGCTATGGCATCTGAGAGAATTATTTAAATTGAATAGAATCTTCTTCTCATTTTACAGCTTTTTACAATGTTACAATTGCCGTACTTTATTTTAAGGTACCAGAAAATTTATTAATGTCACCTCAGCAATGTCCCTATAAACCTACAAAACTAATGTATAAGTATTACTGCCTTCAGTCAAGGCCAATTTTCTGTTTATAACCCCCTTTTATCTATTATACAGCTTTGCTATATTTATGCATCAGGCTGAAGGCATCTAAGAAAATTATCTTCCTGAAGTTGTATGTTTTACATTGGAAAGCAAAAATGGACCTGCATTTCCAATAGTGTGAAACTAAGATACAAACAAATTAAGGTAAAATAATTCCTGCAGCCTCTCATCCTTGGGGCAAAGTTTCCATGTTCAGCACTCAGCTGGCCTTTGAGCCATTAGAGGTATCTGTGGCCTTTCTCATGACAGTTTAGTAAATAAGGCTGCTTTATGAAACTGGAATATCTCAGTTCACATATATTTGATAGAAACTTACTCACATTTGACATTTTCCAAAGCTTCTTCTATAGCAAGCAGACTACAGCCTGGAAAGGCAGCGGATGGCCAGGGTTTTCTTGGAACCTGCTGGTCCATCTTCAGAGCACGTGAGTGACACAACTGCCCTTGAAATTCGTCTTTCCTGAAGGGAGATGGGGAACAGATCAGGGCAGGTAGAACATGTAAGCATGAAGGCGTAAGTGTGGCTGGTGAGAGAGAGAGCTCAGAGTCCACAAGGCCGAGCAGAATGAGGGGACTATGCAAAGCAGATGAGGAACTCTGGAGGGTCAGAGATGACAACAGGGAGGAGGAAAAGGAAAGACAGGGTAAGATGGAAGATGGATCATATGGGGAACAAGATTTTATGCGATATTTGTACTAGCCGAGCAAAGAGAATTAAGATTCACATTTACTAGTTTGAAGACAGTTTAATTTTAGCTAAACCTCCGCTACAGCAGAAAGGCAATGCCACATATTCAAGTATGTGGTTACAGAAAATACCACAGATCCTGAGCAAGCTGTGAGGCAAAAGGCTGAAAGCCAAACACCTTTCCACCACCTCAGCAGTGTGACATCTAGCACAGCCTATGTGCGCATTATCTTCACAGTAACTTCTAAATACTTTTTTTAACATGAAATAGACTGATAAATTCACCTCCTTGCGATGTTCTGCCTCGTTCTTTTTGAGTTTTTCTAAGAATTGTTTGTGAATCTTTCCATTATATATTTGTTCATCTACAACTACCTTTTCACTTTCATTCCTTGCTTGTTCATTACACCCAGCTGAAATCAGAATGGAACCTTCTGTTTGTAACAGTTATCACGTCAGCTGTGGCCAGAATATCCTACTGCCAAGGACACTAGCGAACTTCTTACTGTAGTTTCACACGTAGGATTTAATTAGTGATGTATTCCATTTAAAAGTCTGCATCTGCAGAATAAGACACTGAATTCTTCTCTTGATGAGTCCTGTTGAGTTATACAGCTTACTGTTGCAAAACACTGCAACTGCTGGCAGAGTCATCAAGAAGGGAAGGAAAGCTGGGTCAATAACACATCAGAAAGTCGGAGTTGCTTTGTATTCGCCTCTGCTTAGATGACAAGGTAGTGGGATAAATCAATACTCAGGCAAAACTGCTATTAACGTCCAGACGTAGCCTCTTAAGAACAAGAAAATTTATGACACTTGTGCTAGAAAGAGGACAATATCTGGAGATCACTGAGTGCACAAGCAAGAGATTTTGGCTGTAAATCACTGGCATCTTCGTCCAAATGTCATTACTGCCAAAGCGTTTTAGATAGAAGTCTAGGAAAAAAAATGACTCAGTAAAAGAAATTATTTGAAGAAATACAATAATGAGAATAAGTCTGGGTGTGTAGAAATGGGGAAGATAAATTGAGGGTTCCAGAACAATCTCAATATAGGACTTCATCCTCTACTTGACAGAAATAGTATTATAAAAATACTATGTTCTGCCTTTTTTGCCATTGTTTTCTATTAGAACAGCCAATCACCTTATACAATAGTGATTGTATTTGCCCAAGTCTCCTTTCCCAGAGGCAGCATTTCTATTTATTTCCCTCAGACTTCATTTGTTCTGTTTCTTGCTTTCTGGTCTTGCTTTAAACCTTCTGTTTTCCACATAGCTCCTCTTTTCCCTATATACCAGTGAACATAAAATCTGTCCTTACTCCTGCTCTCACAATACAAAAACTCCCACTGCTAGTAGGTTGTTTCCCTCTCCTACATTTTCAGCAGCAGATGATACCAAAATCCTCTCTCATTCCTATCCCTCCTCTCCTCTACAAAAGTCCAAATTTCAGTAACTGCATGCAGCAATAACTACTGCATTGAGCTTAAAAAGTTGCAGTATGTCCCTCACGGCAAAATTGAGACAGAAGAATTCTGCAAAGGAAAACTCTCACAACCCTCCTTGCACACTTCGTTGGGGGCAGTGGAATTATTTTTTTCCCCAAATGAACATGAGCTGGTCTCCAAGCAGTGGGAATCCCCTGAGGAGGAGGGAATGGAATATGTAGGCATGTGACCTCAGAGCCTCAAAGAATAAAAGCAGCACATGGTAAGAATTAAAGAATCGCTGAATCTTAGAAAGTTATTCTACAGTCAAAATTAGCATCCTTTGGGGATATTTCTAATCTCCCATAGGCATCTTCTCTTGGGTAACTAAACACTGAAATATCTTCAAGTCCAAAGTTTTTAAATCAAATTCTCTAGAAAACATGCTTTAGTTTAAGCAACATAAGGAGCTGGTGCAGAAGTTCTCTGCCTTGTGTTATCGTGATCATAAGTGTTTCCTTTGAACATAAATCTCAAAGACTTCATTCTCCTCACTTAACTCCTGCTCTCTTTGGAACCTGTGCTTCATGCCTAAGGATGAAAAAGGATTTCTGCCTTGCTTACTGAGAGTCAAAACATCTTACAGAATTTCTGCATAAATTCATGATCTTCACAATGACACAGGAGTCCCACAAAACAGCTTTAAAAGAAGTATATCCATGTGACAAACAAGAAGGAATGTGTATGCCAACGGCAGCAGGGAAAACATGGGACTGTAACAGCAACAGCTTAGCTTATCCAAACACACGAACAAAAAGAAGAGAGGGCAGCTATGCAGGTGAAGTGAATGCAGAAAAAGAGTCAGAGGAAGACAGAAGAACCACAAGGCACAGTGCAGCTGTAACGAAAGCTGCCCTTCAGCTTCTCCACCCTAACAGCCTGCTCTGTGCCCATGCGATGGATGGCACGGGCCGGTCCCACCGGAGGGGCCACATGCTCTGGCTGACCCCTCCTTTCTTGCTTGCCTGACAGCCAAAAGGGAACAAGCTGCTTTTTAAACACTGGTGAGCTGAAGGAAGGGCTTGGTGGACTTTGACCTTTTTAGGCTCATGCTAAACACAGGACTGTTGAACAAAGTAAAGATCTAAGCGTTGATCATAAACCAGGTGTTAATGTATCAGGCTGACTGTGGCTCAGTGCTGAATGTTGCTCCCGTGAACAGGAGGCATGTCCAGAAGGACATTGTGTCATGCAGGTAGACAACCTTGGACAGCAAACCTTTGCCAACAGACTGCAATCTACTGCAATATTCCAGAGGGACGTATCTGTGACTCACTTCACTCCAGCCCTTGTGCGGGGCAGGAGAACCTCGCTCCAGTGTAAACGTACCACTCCATAATGGGGACATTGTACGTGGCTGACAAGCTGCCAGGTTTGCTTACTGCCTGCCTCCAGAGAAGTGCTCCTTATTGTTCGTGAGAAGAGGAGACAACCAGAGGCAGTTATTGAAAGCAATTACCACAACCATTTAGCACCATCACTTCCTGTACTGAGTGACCCTATCTTCTAATAATATTTTCTGTATTAATCTTGTGTCCATGTCTAACATCCCCTTTATCCCCTACACTGGAAGGCACAGCCCAGTGCTGACAAGCTGCCAGTGAGTCCTCGGTGCTCACTGTGCCCCTTGGCGACAGCACAGCCGCTGCCGGAATAAAACGGCGGCAGCAGCTGCTGCTGCTCTGCTCTGAGCCCGGGCCAGGAGAACGCAGGAGAATCTGGAGCTCCTGCAGCTGGCACAGCCCAGGTGGCCGCAGCCTGGTGGGGTCCCAGGAGACCTGCCTTCTGTTTCTGGCTCCATTGCTAACCTTGGGAAAATTACTTTGGCTTTCTGTTTCCTCTCCCACCCTTTATCTGTGTTTTGTATTTAGACTATGATTTTTCACTTCGCGATTATGATTTGGTTTGGAAAGAAAAATCGTAGGTAGGGTAGGAGCATTTTGAGAAGGGAGGGGAAGGAGACGGGGAGAAAGACTCTACTCTCGGTAACAAAGTGTGCTGGGAAAGAGAGGCAGTACAGATAAATTAACACTCCCTGAGGCAGAGGTGGGTGAGGTATCTAGTACAGTATGAAGAAGTAAAGGGGAAAAGACCTGTGTTAGGGGGTGGTGAGATTATGAAGCTGCCCAGTGGGGTGCTGTGATGGGAGGCATTTGGGGGCTAATGTGCAAACCACAACACTCCTCACTGTGGCCCCAAGTTGCAAAGTATCTCCCTGTGAACCCTTTGCAGGCTTCAGGAGTGGAGGAGGAGATGGTGGGGAACAGGGTGACAGCCCCCCGGCTGTGTGGGCTTTGGTAATTCAGAGCTCAGTGGCTTGGCAGCAACATGGGGCGACTGGCAAACTGCAGCCAAGGAAATACCCTGATAACTGGGCAGGAGCTGCTGCAGCTTCTCCTACCAACCGGCTCCTGCTTCCCAGGAGGCAGTGGTCCCTGAGGCACGTGAATGACTGCTCACCCCTGAGGTTACCAGCCAGGCACCGGGAGGGATCACAGCGTGGCTGCCGGGCACAGGGATGCTCACCCCAGCCCTCAAGCTGCAGCTGAGCACCCCTGATTTACACAGCTGACCTCTTCACACACGCAACAAGTAACAAGTGATAGGACAAGAGGAAATGGCCTCAAGTTGCACCAGGGGAGGTTTAGATTGGATATTAGGAAAAATTTCTTCCCCAAAGGGGTTATCAAGCATTAGAACAGGCTGCCCAGGGAAGTGGTTGAGTCACCATCCCTGGAGGTATTTAAAAGATGGGTAGATGTGGTGCTGAGGGACACAGTTTAATGGTGGTTTTGGCAGCGTTAGGTTGATGGTTGAACTCGATGATCTTAAAGGTCCCTTCCAACCTAGGTGATTCTATGATTCTAACACTGGACACACCAAAACCTAGTTTGGGATTCCTGGATGTTTCTGTAAAAGTTATAATAAAACCTGTATCTGCAAGGCCAGCTGTAGCTACAGATTGATTCTCCACAACATAACCTGGTCATGCTAATGTATATTTATATTATATATACAAAATGACAATATGCCAAAGACTCTCAGACTCTGACCTACATACCACTGGTGCTCCACCACCACTTCTCTTCTGTAATACTGGAGACCTCTTTTGCCAATGGCTTTGATTAAAAGCTAGCTAGACAAAATGAAAACATATTCTTCAATGGGCTTTTAAAGCAAAACTCTAGTAGGTATAAAAGATAATGCCATGTGATTAAATCAGCTGTATCTACTAAGTAATATAATTTGCCAAATATACTGTAAATACTTTGGAAGCAATAACTAAAGTACTAAAATATTTTTCTGCTTACTTCTGTGACTTTCTCAATAATACGATATGCAAATAATCATAAAACAAAACGCTTTGCTATTTCTGTTAATATCTGCAGACATCACTTAGCCAGCTGTCCTCTGATGGTATATTCTACAGCACAGAAATTTACTTCTTATGTCGTTCACAGAAAATGAATGTATGTTACACATAAAACAAAAGGAATCACTACCAAATGACAGTCCTTATTGTCCTCTAAATACAACCTGAGTATTAAAAACACATAAAAAAATAAAAGTCTGTTAATTTAACATAATTAACCCAATTAATTAAAAAAGTTAAACTAATTAAAGTATTATAATTCTGATACTGATATTTTCCAATTACTTTATGGGTTTGACACAGGCAAGTACTTGGAGAAGGAAGAGTTGAAAAATTATATCCAAATCCTGTAACAAAGAACCACAATCTCTCAGAACCACAGAAAAAAATCAACACAACAGCAAATCCATCAGTATCAAACAAATCAGTATATATAGAATCACAGAATCATGGAATGGTTTAGGTTGGAACGGACCTTAAAGATCATCTAGTTCCAACCCCCCTGCCATGGGCAAGAACACCTCCCACTAGACCAGATTGCTTAAAGCCCCATCCAACCTGGCCTAGAACACTTCCAGGGATGGGGCCTCCACAACTTCCCTGGGCAACCTGTTCCAGTGCCTCACCACCCTCACAGTAAAGAATTTCTTCCTGAGATCTAATCTAAATCTACCCTCTTCCAGTTTGAAGCCATTACCCCTTGTTCTGTCACTACATGCCCTTGTAAAAAGTCCCTCTCCAGCTTTCTTGCAGGCTCTCTTCAGATACTGGAAGGCTGCTCTAAGGTCTCCCCGGAGCCTTCTCTTGTCCAGGCTGAACAACCTCAACTCTCTCAGCCTGTCCTCATAGCAGAGGTGCTCTAGGCATATACTTAAGTCATTCACTTAGTATATACTAAATGAATATATATCATTCACACTCCTGTCTCCAGTGTCACATTTTCTCACCTATTTTCTGTAAGATGCAAGGATGTGGATTCACAGAAATGGTACCCAAGCCTAACAATGACCCACACACTTCCTAGCTGCCCGCTCAAGCCATGAAAACCTGTCTTTTCTTGAGCTCTTCCATGCAAAAATGTTCATTCACTCTCCCAGGTGTCATGGAGACGCTACATGAGACATTTTGGCACCATCTGCAATTGTGTCTGCTGGCTCAGACACCTCCAGCACTTTTTTCTGACATCTTTAGTACTTCAGAAGTGTTGGAAAACAACAAACGGCGTTCACGCGCATCTGTACTCTCCAAAGGAGTCCAGAAAGCAGCCAAATAATTCAGTGATTTTTTTCAGCCATTTGGGAGATTTTTTTCCAGCCAATTTCCCATCGCATGGCACAGCCAGCCATTGGCAACTTGACACACAAATGTCTGAGCTGAGCGTTGGGTAGTACTTGAAGCACCAGTTTGTTAAGCAGTTTTATTTACTCCTCATAGCCCCAGCAATCTGAGGCACATTTTTGCCACTGCTTGTTTGCAGTACACCGTAGTGGATTCCTGCTCACCATTTACCATATTCTGGCAAAATGTGCTTTTTTCCCTGCAATAAAGAAGCAGAGAAGAATATCTTAGCTAAAAGTCATTTTTCTCCCCCAGTACTTAAATTTCTTACATTTTTGGCAGATCCTTCCAGCATTTGCTTTTATTTTGCATGGCACACATCTCTACTGTTTTAAAACTCTGGTTATAAAGCAGCTTCTTTCCCTGTTCCTGGCAGTATTGATATTTTATACTAATTCACCTGTTGCAACACATGGTCTCTGGCTTCCTTATCTCTGATTGTCAAAGTTATTTCTTTCCCACTTCATTTGTCCAGTGCTTGCTTTTGATGAAGCTGCGTGGAGCAGCAGCCTATCATTTCAATCTCATTTTCTAACACCACTAAAACAGTTTTACAGTTATAGTTGTACCAGCACTCAAAGCTTCCGCTAATGCAGCTATGTTAATAGACTACATCCTAAACAACTGCACTCCCCACTGGAACATAAGACTGGATCACAGGCTGTGCTTGACTAAGGCAGAAACATCATTTTTTATTTCAAAGTGCAGCTGAAAACAAAGCAGGATAAAAATAATTATCAATTTGCAGCACCACTCATTTAGTTAATCATACCAAAGTAAGAACTGACAAAATAAGAACTGCAGTGGCCACACATAAAGGCACAGCTTTTATGACTGTGAGCTGTGCATCCATAGCTTGTGCTTCCCATCAGCCCCTACCTCCAGAAAAGTGTCAAAAATGCCCCTTTTTTTTTTTTTTTTTAAAACCAGTAGATCCTCCAAGAACCTACTTTAAGGAGCATTTAAACCGCTAAGGGCATGCGCCGAGCAGCAGCAGGCTCTGCCCAAGGCATTTGGGGAGTCCCACTCTTCAGCCTGGACCGCCAGCCTCATGCCAAGCTCCTCCACCACCACCGACCGATTTCCACGGCTTTTGGAAAGGCTTGCGAGCAAGAGGGGCGGGCGGTCCCCCTCCCCCTCGCCCCCCCTCTGCCTCCACGCGTGTCCCGGCCCCGCGGCCAGGGGAGCAGGGGGAGGCGCAGCCCCGAAAAAGACGCGCTGGGGTCGAGCAGCCTTTCGACCCCGCAGGGAGCGCCGAGG
>VYXH01011300.1:173446-209065 GCA_013397275.1 Burhinus bistriatus | reverse complement strand
GGCCAGTCAGGCCTTTGTCCGCCCGGGGCCCGGCCCTGCCCGGGCAGCGGCCGGGCGGCCCCGAGCCTTCTATCTCTACGAAAGTGGGAGTCTGTACCGGTGCTCCCCTCAGAGCTGCCCTGTGCCGTCCGCGGCCTCCCGCCCGGAGCTGCCCGGACAAGGGGCAGCGCTGGGCTGGGTGAAGTTTCGGGCGGCTTCCCCGGGAGTGCGTGGGAGGGCAGGCGTCCCCCTTAGCGCCCGGTCCGGCGGCGGCCGAGCCGCGGGGGGAAAGGCTTGCCTCCCGCGGGCAGCAGGCGCTGGGGAGAAGCGAGTTACGGGAATGAGATCGTAAGGAGTGAGGCAGTGTAGGAACTTGGCTACCTAGTTTTTTGACCTGCAGATGTCTGCTAAAAGTAATCGTTAAGAGCAGGGTATGGGCACTGTTTGAATGACAGCATGATCGTAGTCCAGCGTTTTGACTGCTCGGTGCGTTCAAATTTGTGCGGTTTTTGCTCTGAGATTGCTATAAGCTTGTGTCGGGGTGGAAGTGGGAATGTGGGGCCTCGATATGTGATCTGCTTCACGTGGAGATTTCTGAAATAACTTATAGCAATAGGAGTCCAGTGATTTGTCCCATGTTATTACTTTCCAATACCGATGGTTGGAAGGAAACTTGAAGTGATAGGAAATATTTTCTAACTCGCTGTTTAGCCCATGTCAGATGTCCTTAACTTATGGAATAAGTGTCTGACTCATCAGGTAGTCTTTGTGACTATTTTTCTTGATTAAAAAAAAAAAAAGTTAAACAGTGTTTTTGGTTCCTTTTGCATTTGTCCTTGGTATAATACAATGGTCTGTTCATGCCAACACATGTGCACATACCTGTTACGTGAAAATGTTGATTTTTCTGGTAGATTTGCCATTGGTGCTGCCGTCCTGTTCATGCCAAGACACACAAACCTTTAGGAGTAAGGATTGTCTCTGTTCCTAGTAGTGGAATCGCTCATGGCTAATGCTGTGTGTCTGCTTAAGTGTTGAAATGGAGCAGGACTTCATGTATGTGAAAACAGATTCAGATAATCTGTACTCCTGGCACATTAATCATTCAGTAGGTGATGGTGGTAGGGTGAGAAAAATCATTTTTCTGTTATGAAATTACTTGATAGCAGGTATTTTGGGTTTTTTTTAAAGAATTATTGTACTGCTAGAAAGATGTAAATTAGACTGAGTTAAACAGGACTCTAAAAGTAGTGAAGACATTCATTGTCCACATCCATCCCAGTGATGAAACTGATGATTCATTCTCCTGTCAGAAAAAATATTACTTGCCTATGGCAAATGATTAAGTAGCATTTTGCAAGCCTGCCTAAGGCTATATTTATAAGGGTTGCAAAAACAGTGAGCCATTGGCAATAGAGGCAGGCAAGACGAGGCAAGTTTAGGATGTGTGAACACCTTCAACTTTTGTCCTTTTCAAAGATGTTTCAGCTGAAAGGTGCAGACCTGACAGGCATGCAGAATGAAATCTTAACCTTAATCAAAGTTGGAGCTGGTAAGTGCTGTATCTGTTTGCCAGCCACGTGATAAATGAACCAGACTTACTTCAAAATGAAATGTCAGCAGTTAAAAATCTGGTGTTCTTTGTGTGTGCAGCCAGGGAGCTCATTCTGCTCTGTACATTCAGTCATCCGATCTGCATCATGTTCCTAGTTATGCCCACCCGTGTGAAGGACTGATTCAGAGGGATGCGAGTTTCTCTAGAATATGCATCAATTTCTGATGCGAGTGCAGAATAAGATTCTCTGTTTTGTCTTAAGTGACTCAAGTGGGTAATCTTCTACCACTTCCTTTGGGAAGTGATTCCCACAGCTGAAAACAAACTGTCCGGAAACTTTTCCTGCTGTTCTTTCTTCCCAATTCATGATTTCATTCCTCCATCCTCCCTATAGCTCTATTAGGGTAGCTCTGCTATGGTGCAGTTTTGAAAAGAGCTCATTTGCTATAGCAAGTGGCTCAGGAAGTAGATAACTTGGGCAGCAGAAAGGCAGGCTCGGGGAGAGCGATGCAAACACGGGGCGGACACGTGCTATGTTCTCTGTTGCCCTGAATATAATTCCCTTGCTGCCACTGGTATGACTGCTCTTCAGTTGTTTGTAAATAGTTGTCATGCCTACCTTTCCACCCAGTCTGGATGTAGTGGAGTGATGTGATGCACACTTAGCTCGTGGTTCTCCCAACCCTCTGATCAGCCTGCTACAGGCTTCCTGGCTGTCTGTGGCTCTTGGTAATGCGGCCTTCAGAAATGGTTCTGATTGCGGCAGAACTGCTGTTACACAGGCTGTTGAAGTACCTCCTCTTGATGGGACCCTTTCTGTAAGCCGTCATCAAAGGCTGTAGTTCTGGAACAGCCTCAGTCCCCACTCCCTTTCCTTCTAGTGGGCAGACATGCAGAGTCCCAGCTGTTCCTCTCATGCTGTGGGCCAGGGGGCCTGGGCTTCTTCGGTGTGGACCTGCTTGTGGTGCCTGGTGCAGCCTTCAGTCCTGTCACCCTTGCATGTAGGGAGCAGATGCGTGAGCTGCGCTACCTTCTGTTCCCTGTTAATTCAGAGGAAGCATTACACCCACCGCATGTCTTGGGGAGTGGGTTTTTCGGGGGAAAGAGTAGAGGCTGGATGGAGCTTTGCTGGCAATTGGTATACCCAACCTCCTCTTCCTCCCCACTCCTTTCCAAATACATTTTATACTCCTTCCATGTGAGAGAGACTATTATAATCAGTCAGACATTGCAAAACTGAAGTTAAAACAAGCAGGGATTTTCTTAATCAGTATTAACATGGCAAGCTAGCTAGCTTTAAGATTGCTCATGCCTCCTCACATGGCATTTGTAAGAGAGATTGGTTAGATCCAGAAAAAAGAATCCAGGCTTGGCAGTAGCAGAGCCTATTCTGCCCTCATTTGCTTTTCTAGAACTTCAAGTGATTTATTTTTTCCAAACTTTTTTTAGGATGGCCAGTCCCCTTGGCATCCTTTTAATTCTTAGGAGCTGCAGTCAGCCCTTTCGGAGGGAATCCTTGTTGGGAGGGCTTTTTTTTTTTTTTTTTTTTAAGCTTCTTGGGATCTATTGGTAGAGCTCGTAAAGCAATTGCATAAATTAAATAATTCTTAGAAATGTAATTAAGGCAATACCTAGTTAGATTTATTTTGAAAGTGTCATTAAAAAGTACATGCTAGTATGTATACTGTTCCGCTGTGACTAGATTCTTAAGTTATCTGCTACATTCTGTGCCCTGTAGAAAATTTCCCAGCAGCAGAAAACTCAGAGTTAAGCCCATGTTTTCCTACCTTTCATCTCCCATCTGACTTTATATTGCTGATTCTGCAAGTTGTTCCCACTTGCTCCACTTGCCTTGGTTTGAAGGCACTTAATAGTAGTAGTGTTCTCATTAGCAGTTTTAACATTCCTGGTTACACAACTTGAGATTTTTCAGGCTTCTGCTCTGGTGTGTGTGTGCATACAAACACATGCATCTCAAGGCTTTACAGGAAAATGAGTTTTTGGTGTAGGGGAGACTTAGCTGTTGTTTCTGAATAGGATGTTTGTTTTTCAAGAGGGAGTGTCACAGAATCATGAACAGATGAACAAATTCTGTCGCTCGTCTCCTGGACAGACACTGGCAGTATCTCGGTCCAATTTAAGGCTCCTTTTGTGTCAAAAAATTGAAATTTGTTGGGTAGTTCTAATGCTGAATAATGTTGACATTTATGGTGTCCGATACCATCTCCTTTTTTCTGTATAGTTCCTCCTCACTCTGTGTTACGTTGTTCTGTTGTGTATTCTGTTGCCAGCTTTCTGAAAAGGAAGATGTTACTTGCCATGCGGTAACTGCAGTGGACCACAGTATTGACCAGTGTCTGTCAGGTGTCGTGGTTATGGAATTTCTGGGGTGGCCTATGAAGTAATTTTTGTGTTTATCCACAAATGGGAAGACAAATTCTACTTTTTCTTTTTTCTTCTTCATTTTTCTTTTTTCTAATCAGTCCTGCAAAGGCATGGCCTGGTAACCTAAACTGTTAAAACTCTAAGTCAGGATAAATTTATGACTAGATCTTTCTCTAAACTTTTTTCTCTCCCACCGTGTGGATTAGTAGTGTAAGTACCACCAGTAAAAAAAGTATACACAACTTCATTGTAAGAAATTGTCGTGTGCTTTAGCTGTGTTCATAACAAGCTGTATGACTTTCTAACCTGATTTAAGATGTGTGTAGGCTTGCTGAGTAACTTGTATTGGGAATGTCATGCAGAGAAAATGAAAATTCGAACTTCTGTGAGTGAAAAATGAGACACTGGGCACCTTGTTATGCATCACTAAATAGTACAGTTGTCTTTTTCAGTACTAAGGGTGCTCTCTTTAGCAGAATGTTGTTGTTAAACATCCTGTATTTTTGTAATAACCACCTTTTACTTTTCTTAAAATAATCAGAGTGGTTAGTGGACTTCCTAGGCTATCATATCCTCCCATTAACAGATTGAAGATGTTCATAAAGATGGTAAAGTCACTAATTTAGTACAAAATTTGCACATAACCAAGCACGTGGTAGGGAAAGTAGCCTGATGAGACTGTAATATTAATGTTTCTTTTGGGAAGGGTCATAGGATTCCTACCTGACCTGTAATCTTCTTTGGGATGTCACTGAGTAAAGGCTATTTCATATATTAGAGTGATATTTTTGTCTATGTCTTTCTCAATTTCTCTTTATAGTCAGCTGCAAAAAGGGTTAGGAAATGTGCTTTCTGTCTTAAAACCAGTTTCATGTGCTTTGTTTCTTTTCCAACAGCAGCAGCAAAATATCAGTAGTATTCTTGTGGGTTTTATTAGAGGGGGAAGTTTTGAGTAACAAAATTGAGGCTGGAATCTTAACTTTGTTATGGCTAGTAAGAGCTAAGAAGATACTGCTGTTTTCTCACCGTCCTTTTCATTCTTTTTTCTTCCACAGAAGTGTCTCGTGTATCTTTGATAAATTAATGCAGTTCTCACGTTCTGCCAACAAATCATTAGTTTTCTGTTTATAGTCATTTTCTCTAAACTTCTAATTTGTAAGACCATGCTTCAGTGCAGATTCTTCTCAAAATGCTCATAAGCTGTAACATATTCAATATCTAGTGCCAGTATTTTCTTCCCCCAAAAGATCAACATAATATTTACAGTTCATTTATTTCTGATTTGTTTTGTACAAGGTCACTTACGCTTAACTTAGTCCTAGTTTTGACTTAGCTTAGTTGTGACTTCTGCTCTTGGTATATTCTAGTACATAAGCAGGAAGGAGAGCCATTGTTTATATGCATTCTTATCATACTAAGCTATAAATATCTGTGTAGTGTATGTGCTACATATGAGTACTCAGATGTAATTAATTTTTCTGTTATGGCTATTAACAAATAATTTTTTTTATGTTTAGAGCTGTGCAACTAAAGGCACTTTTGATGTGGAAGTTGAACGGAAAAAGTGAAAGCTTTCTTCTTTTCTCATCCTTTGTTGTAGAATGAAAAACATTAATTATATATTGGGCTGAACTGAAACACTGAACTTACCCTCATGCAAAGATGACTGATTTGTGGTTATTTAAAAGCGAAGAAAAATAATTGTATTAGATTAATTTAGAAAGCGTCAGTATTTCACTTAGGAAATGGTGATATTGTGAGTCAAAGGTAGTATCTTGGATATTAATGCGTACTTCGTCCCTGAGGTCATGGTTTTGAAAAATAAACCTGAGACCAGGATGTCTGGTTTGGCATGACCTTGAAGTAAGTATTGAGATAAGGATGCCAGGCCGTTAAAGGAAAAAGGAGGATAAGTTGTCACTGTAGGGTTTGTTTATTTCCTTTGGTGGAATTGTAGTTTAGTGTGTCTTGACGCGGTGCTAACCTTGGGCTTTGGCACCGAGAGTTGTGTCTGCCTCTTGTGCAGCTAGCTGCTCTATAAAGCCATTTGATCTGTCCTCATCTTCTCTGTGTCTTTGTAGGCTGGCAGGACCCACGGGGAGTGATCTGTGGCCTTGCGCTGCCATAGAGCAGAATATCACAGGATGGTCTCCCAGTGAGTTGTGGGGTAACCTGTCAGGAGCATGTCAGGGACCATAGGAGGTCATTTGAAGGACCTGGCATTCTAGTAGCGTGGCCGGCATCCTCTGCAGATTCAGTTGCTCAGGTACTAAATTGAGCAACATCCAAGCTCTGCCTAGACTCTCAGCTGTCTGCTTTTCCAGATCTTGGGTAAAAGGGTTTTGTGTGAAGATGAGTACAGCTAAAAGGAAAGCCTATTTCTGAAGTGGAGATAAATACAAAAGAACGTAATCTTTTTGATGTTAAATAAAAAGCACTCTCCCAGCGATCAAAAGGTGACACGTTTTACTAGTTGGTTATCATTCAATTGGGATTAAATTTTGCATCGGGATGACTTCTCATATTATTACCGTCTTTAATAGTGGAGTGGCTGAAGACATTGTGCTTGTCCAGTCAGCAAGTGAAATGCTCCCTCTTCTGATAATAAAAAGGAGAAATGAGGAGATCTTTGCTAGCATCATCCACAAGATTGACTAGGGTAAGCAAGGTTGATTATGTGCTGCCAGTGTGTTCTGGCTGGGTTTTTTTCTTATTACAGTGATGTTTTAATTTTTTTTTTTTTTGGTGGGCGTAGGATAAAGTCACGAATTACCTTCTCTGAGGTTACTTTTGTGTTTTTGCAAGGTTGTATTTAGTGTGTGTTAATGTGCTTGCTTTCTGGTGCTAGCTAAAGATTGTTCCAATGCTGAAAGCCATACGGTAGCCCATCTGCATAAAATACAAGGCTTGACCATTTTTGAAATGTCAATTTGCTGGTTTTGTGTCAGAATAGATTAAAAATCTTTCAGTTGTGCATGAATGTAACCTACATACATTTCTAAAACATCTGTAACTGTAACATTTTAGGAGAAAAACATTAGTTCTTTACTTTTACTGTGTAGTTCGAAATGGGGAATAATTTTTTGTGCTGTTTTTGTCATTTCTATGCAAATACAAATCCATGTGAGAAATTAGTGTTCAAGAACTTCAGTGTAATTTTTCCTGGGTGTGGACTCGAATGTAAAAAAGGAAACAGCAAATTTCCTTTTTTGGAAGAACATACTACACATAGTGGCTATAGGTTGTTTAAAATGCATCATAAAATTGATAAACAGTGATAAACATTTTTTTTTCTATGTATGTTACCTCCCTCCACTACAGATGTTACTTACATAACTTTTCAAAGGCTAGACTGAAATGTTACATAGCCATGTTGTTGATATCACCAGTTTCAGTGAAAAACTCAATTTTAGCGTTAAAGATTGCTGCCAGTGTTCTTATCACAGCCAGCTGACCAATCTGGAGAGTGTTTAGATAGCAATAAAAAAGCTAGCACAGATACTGGCTCTTTTTGGCACATAATTCGCAATGCAGTTTCACTTCCTAAATGAATAATGTCTGTATTTAATATGATTAACATTTGCTTGTAGCTGGAAGCAATTTTAATACTAGGTCTCTGCAGAATTTTAAACAAAAAAAAAGCTCACTCATTAGCGATAACTCAAAACTCCGCAGTAGATAAGTGGTTTTCAAATTTACCTGAATTTCATATTTTTAAAATGTTCCAGTGGCCCTTGAACCATTAATTCAACTGAAAATGTGTTTTATTTTTGTAGGAACATAGCTCTGCAGCAATTTATACCAATGTGGGTCTTAACTGTCCATTCTGCTTGTAGCTGTGCAGTCTTGCCATCTTCCTTGCATCAGCAGTGGAAGTCATAAGGCTGTACAGTAAGTCATTGAAGTAGCTGATCTGTTGTAATTTTTTGCCAAGCTATTTTTCTTTTCAACTGGATCAGCTGTTTCAACTGTGTGACCATGTGCGTTACTAGTGACATGCTTCAGACCAAGGGGAGGAATAGGAAAATGTGCAGCTCATAGTGAGAGGAGTGTGGGACTGTGGTAGTCTAGAGATAAGTTGGCATAAACTGCTGTGGCACCTTACAGCATATGCTCGTGCATGCTTCGGTGCTCTTCTGACTTGAGTAATCCATCTTAGCTTGCTAGATCAGGTGAGAAATAACTCAGCAAGGAGTTATTGCTCAGCTTGTTCCACTGTCTCAGTTAAGAGGTGAAAGTATCGTTCACAGTTGGCACTAGATAGATGAAGGGCACAAAGTGGGGAATTTTAGGGCCCAGAGAAGTTGAGCTGTCTCTGTTCAATAGTGGCAAACTGGTAGATCTACTTGGCTGCTCTGAGAAACCTCATCTTTTTATTATCTTTTGCAGTCCTCTTAGAAGCAGTCTGTGGACTCCAGGCTTAAAATCCTGCTCTGGAAAGCAGCAGAAGTGTATTAATAGGCAGGTTGTTCAGGCAAGTACTGCTTTTTATAAAGTACTTTGGATTAGGTCCGTTGTTTTGGTTTGGGTCTGTGGGTTTTTTGGGTTTTTTTTTTTTGTTTGTTTGTTTGTTTTAAAAAAGAGGTATTCTAAGGTTGAAGTAATTTTTTTCCTGAGATTGGTGAGCTTTTTGCAAGTGCTCGAACTTCAGCATTAAAATCTGGATGAAGTCCACTGTTTGTTTCACTATGTGCTTATACCTGGCCGGTTATCACTGCCATTGAATTAAATAATCATCAGTAGTTATATATAGATATATTTTAAAAAAAATCACATAAATACATAAAATTAAATATATGTAGAATTAAATATATATTAAACAATCTCATATACAGAATTATAAGGCTGTATGTAGTTCTGTGGGATGACCAGTTTTTTTATTATTTCTGCATGTTCATTTTCCTGACCACTTAACCAATGTTGAAAGTTTGTTGAGGATGAGAGTTGTTTCAGTACAAGTCTCATTCTAAATTGTGTTAGAATAGTGAAACTTTACAATTAAATATCTGGATACTATCTGTAAACATTATTCTATGTACTTGCAATTCAAATGGACATTCTAGGACAAGAGATAATGGGCACAAAATTGACCATAGGAAGTTCCATCTGAACATGAGGAGGAACTTCTTTCCTTTGAGGGTGGCAGAGCACTGGAACAGGCTGCCCAGAGAAGTGGTGGAGTCTTCAACTCTGGAGACATTCAAAACCCTCCTGGATGCCATCCTGTGCAACCTGCTCTAGGTGACCCCGCTCTGGCAGGGGGATTGGACTAGATGATCTCCAGAGGTCCCTTCCAACCCCTGTGATTCTGTGAAATCCTGAATTAAAATTAAAACATACAAACAAAATCAAAAAAATCCCCAACAAACCAACACACACACACCCCCACAAGAAAAAAACAAAACCAACCTTCATTGTTTCATTCTTTGCTTGTCTTAATTTTTTTGGCCAACTAATTTATTCTAATAACCTATTAAAAAAGTAAAATCAGAATAACTCCCAAACTGGCTGGCTGTGTTGCAGAGCATTCACAAGCAATTCACCCAAGGCCAACAGAGAAGGAAGATGGGCCTGTGGCAGCCTGGATTTAGGCTGACTTAGCAGCACTCAAAGAGCACGGTGTAATTTTGGAGGTCAGTCAGTCTGACAGCCACCTGCCTCTTTATAGAAGTTGTTTCCTCAGCACTCCTCTGTCCATTTGGAGGTCTGGTTCAGTTCGCTGAGGCTTACAGAAAGCAGGTTTTGATGCGGAAGGGAAAGGGATGACTCAAGTTATCGCTCTGCCCGCCCAGCAAGTGGAACTGGCTTGGCCTGGTGGGGGGGCAGGTCCACGAGTGGGAGCGCAGGGGCAGAGGTTGCTTTTTTGGAGGTGGGGATACTGTAGCACTGCTGTTCCTTTCAGCAGCAGTTAGCTTTCATCTTGGTTGCTGAAACTGTACCCTGAGTGTTCATGATAGCTACTGATGGGTGAACACTGCCATGTAACGACACAGTTTCCGCTGAGTTTGCCCTTTGCGGTGTGCCAGCTTCTGGCTTCCTGCAGTACCTGCAGAAATAGCCAGCGAGACATTTGCAACTGTTTTCTCTTACAGAAATACATGAGCGAGACATTGTATTAACTGGAATTCTCTAGCTTTTACTTAAGAATTGTACGTGCTTCTGTTCTGCTTTTAGAAGAAAAGCTTAGATTAAAGTAAGTTTAGCCAGATGTTGTGACAGTCGTGGACAGTTCTAAGGCAGTACAGCCCCAGAAGCATCAGTTACAGTCAACTGTGTAAGAGCTATATTTATATGTTTAACTAAACTTTTCGTTTCCCCGTGTGTGGATGAATGTGAGGTTTGAGTTGCACAAAATTAAATAGTCTCTTTATGGGAGTACTAAGTGGTGCAGAGTGTGTGGGGAATTTAATACTACCACAAGGAACAGACACCCGTGTTTTCTACTAGAATGGCTAAAATCATTATGTGGCATTCCTAATTGTAATCTATCTGAGATGAAAATGCTAAACTTAGCCAAGAAGTCTTGTAGACTAGTGAGACCTGTGTAAACAAGCTAAATATTCAATTCATACTCTCCTCCACCAAAAAAAAAGTGTCACATTTAAGCAAGAGGAGAAAATAAATTATCATGGCAAAAATGACTGTTGGGTCTAAAAGCATTTGAGAAGTGATGAAACAACAGAGATTTTTTTTTTTTCCTCTGTTTTAATCACAATTGTGTAAAGAGGTGCTTGTAATAATGAAAACTCTGAAATACTTGTTGCGGAAAAATGCCTACTGATAACAGTGATATTGGGTACATTGAGAATTCTTACAAATTCATGGAGACAACATGCTTTGAGTCATTAAGGCTCTGATGGACTTGAACTACTGGAAACTTCTGTTGGCAAGAGTATGGAAAATGGGTATTTTTGACCGCAGTAGTTTTAAAGGGGGAAAAAAAATTAGATGTTTTTGTTCTTAACACTTACATGTCCTCATTATATATTTATCCTTAAAGAGGAAGCTTTCAAGGTGCACATGTGTAGAAGCTGCTGTGGATACAGAAAATGGTAGTTTCAACCACAGTATCGGTACCCGTGGGCTTGGTGTGTTAGCTGTTTAGCCTTAGAGAGGTGCTGTCTTTGTAGAGTCCTTGCATGCTAGTATAAGCAGTGTATGAATAGGTTTTATTATTTTGTCCTTACTTAAAATTCTAGGAGTTTCATAATGTTCTTGTAGGAATCTCAGCTTTCTGTGGGCAAGATGCACCGGCATGGGATTCCTTAGTGAAAGAGAGGGGTACAGGTGTGTGGTGGTGGAGTGTTCTGCTTTTTTAGTCCATACTTTAATAAGCACAATAGTTTGAGTGGTGTAGAGTAGCAAGAAGTAGTTACAAACTGGCTTTTCAGAAAAAGATGCAAATTTCAGTTGAAACTAGGCATAAGCCATAGGTAATAAACAGTAAAAGCATATGGCTGGTGTTTTAATTAGATGTAGCTACAGGCCTCTGCCTGCTCTGTTTGAGAATATGCAGAGTTGTATTTCTCTCCTAATTTAATGTTGAATGTTAAGCACAATACACCTGTTTGTTAGTCTAGTTTTCCGAAATACAGTTGTCTGGTGGATAATTGCCCGTTAAAAGTATCTAAATAAAACTATGTGGAAAAAATAATACTCTCATGAGAAGGAGCACCTCACTTGGCTCTTAAACGATTTCCTATATATGATGATGATACACAGGTTGGTTGCTCACATGAGCTGTGTCCAAGTACTACTTACCTTTCAAGCATCAAGAAGCTTTCCAAAGCAACTTCTAAACTGTGTAATCCTCACTTCAAATTATGATTCAACAGGTCAAGAAAACTTTATACAAATAGTCTCTTTGTCAGCATTAGGACCGAGCTAGAGACAAGGATGGTTAATACAGCAAAATGTTCTTAAAGTAATAGTTATTGGTGGTGTGGTAGTACTAAAGAGGTCTAGTTATGAATTACAAACCTTCTGTGCATGATGATATCTACACACACTATTTGAAAAAAGGTCCCTACTGCGAAAGTGGTGCTGACTAACCAATGTTAGTCCTGCCCACACTGCAGTGCTCACTGAAAGGCATTAGAACAAAGGAAAGAGATCAAGGTGTTGTACTTGGGGTTTGCTGACTTGACAGGTGAAGGCTCTTTGTCAGCGGCAGCATCTTTACATTGTCCCTGAGCATCTTTCTCATTCTTTTACTTTCTGTCACTGTCAGCAGCATGAAATCTGGACTTGTGTGACTCCTTAAACAGAAATATGTTATGAAAAGACCAATTCAGTAGGCTTTAGCAGCACTAGTATTCTTTACAATTTACTACGCAATGTGTTTTTGCGTGTGATGAGTATTATTTAGGTCTGCAGACAGTTGCAGGAGTTTGTCCTTAAGTGACATTACCAATGGATTTTGCTCATGAAAACGTGAATAGAAATACAGTGCCATGAAATAAAACATGACATGTAATCTGTCCTGCTTAAATAGGTTTGGTATGTTCTGTAGAGTCTAAATTCAGTAGATCTCCTCTTGCTTACCAGAAGCTTACCCTGGCTGCGTTTAGGTACTTGTTGAAGGATAAGTATTGACTTTAACTTCTTTAAGTCCATAGAGTAGTCCACATGGTTCAGATTGGTCACTTCTGCAATTAGAGAGGGATTTCAGCTCAGTGTGCACTAATGAGATAGTCATGCATGATACAGGAGGTTTGCAGTCGAGGCTCTCTTCCTGTTTGAGTGTGAACATACATGTTTCCTTTCACTTTCCTACAGGTTAGGTCATTTGGTGAGTAAGAAATAAAGCTTATACTCCAAATCATGGTCCCAGTACTTTCTTTGCTTTTATCCATTGACAATATGCTGTAAAATCTGTGTGTGTATATATATTGCAGGGAACAGGATCTGGAACCCCAGTTATATCTTTCTTCTGCCTCCCACCATCTGAGTGCTTCAGTAGATAAAAAAGAGTCAAAATTTTATCAGCTTGTTTTCTGTCTCCATGCCTTTCATTCTTGGTTGCATAGCAGCTTCGGTTTAACAAGAGCGGTGGAGAGTGCTCTGGGATATCCTGTAGGCTGATAGGGCATTCCCAGGAAATGCAAATTCAAGCCCTTTGGGGCTGAGGAGGGACTGGAGCCCAGTTATCTTCTTGGGTATGCCTCAGTGCTGTAAAGTATCTGGGAACCATTACCACCTCTGTCATGTGAACTGTATCACAACTGAATCTACCACATTTTATCTTTCTCAAGGTGGAGACATGTCAAATATCAGAAAACGTTATCATCTGCAGTTGTTCTGCAATCAGTACCTCTTTTTTTCTGATTATAGAGGAAACTCATGTGTTCTATCAAAAAGAATCTCCATCCTCACCCTACTTCCTGCAGCCAGGCACCTAACTTGAGTGGATTTGTTTCCACTTAGTAATTCAAATCAAGAACAAAAAATACTTTTCAGAAGAATACCTAATTGCTTTTCATTCCACTATTTAGAACTGTCAGTAAGTTGAGGGCTGCTGTGAAATCCAGGAGTAAATATCAATAAATTCTATATAAAAGGAATAATATGGCCAAACCATGTGAGTGCTTGTGAAGTTAGCTGTTCTGTCTTAAAGCTGCTGTGTGCTATATAAACTAACAAACACCCCATACTCTGGGGATACATGAGCTGTGGCCTCAGCCTGCTGGTTACTTACTTGTACATGAACATTTTTACGTACTCCACTGAAGGGGCGATGCGATGCGGGTGCCTGTGCTGGGTTTCCAGTAGTGGTTTCGGACCCACAAGTCTATTTTAGGACCTCATGCTTATTGATTTTTCCCGTTGAATCCAGTCATTTTTGATGAATTTTAAGCAACTTGATCTCTTGGGAATTTTTTTGGAGCTGTAAATATGAATAAACTATGGGTAGTAATGCACTATAACTGAGAGTATTGGGAAACCAGTTGTGTTACTGTGTGTGTATGCCTTACTAAGCATAAGAGGGGAGCACAGTAGTTTCCGTGTAGAATCTGCAGAATTCTGGTATATTTCCCAGTGGCTCTGACATGCAGAAATGTGTATTCTTGTCTTTTTTTGGACTCCCACCCCTGCAGGGGGATCTTCTGAACTAATTGGTGACGTACACTAATTGAGGCAGATAATCTCAGATAACCATACTGGAGGAGGTGGTCTCCCTAACCTAAGCAGAAAATTAGATTCCTGTAGATTTTAACTCTTTGTAATTAAAATTGAAGTCCTAACTGATTTATTATATATTATTTGAATATATGATGCCCCACTAAAACAGAGTGGTTATGGAAGTGCTTATCATGAGTATTCGGTGACTATGCTTGTTATATTCCATTAACTTAGAGATAATAACTGATGGAGAGAAATGAAGTCCCATGTGAAATACTGCTGATTCTTTTATCCTGTAGCATCACAGTAGCTGAAGTGGTTATGCCTTAAAGCTTTTTCAGGACACAGTTTGAGTAAGCAGTCGTGATGTGATGAATTTTTTGTGTAAAAGCTGTTTCAGTGCTAAAGAATTTCTTATTTTGCACATTAATCTGGATTAATGTCCCATTCTTTCCATATTACTGCAAGCAGTTCAAAACCTCCATTAACATCTGTGAAGTTGCCAGGGGGAGAAAGAACATCATGGTCTTGATGAGCCATGCTGGTGGTAGGCTAGTAGATAGATAGGCTGTGGAAAGTAGGCTTACTCCTAGCATTTTAATTTGGATTGGGGTGCTGCAAAGTCCTGCTTTTGAGACTGTACTTTTTGTTGTCCATCTTGACTCTTTCTATCAAGTTCACTTCCCCTACATGGGGATACTCTGGTAGCTCATCTCTGATGGTGCAACATCAGGAGGTGGGCCTTTCTGTGAAGGGCAGCCATCACAGGGCTGGTCCGCATTCAGGGAACACATAGTTTTGCAGGGCAAGTTAAGGTTTTGGTTCTTTGATTCAAATTTCTTGCTTTTCAGCCATCTGTGTTTACTCCAGATCTCCACTTCCATGGAGAAGAATGCATTGAGTAGTTTCTTGATCTGATGGTCCTGGAATTTACTGTGCAAGCAGTGTATCCCAGCTATAACTCAGCATTACAGTAACATTTATGTTGATTAAGTAAATAAGATAGCTGTTGAGGTCACAAATGAAGAATTACCTATTTAAGATTCATTGGAAAATCTACACCACAAACTTGAAAGTTTTGATGAAAAGTAGCTGTGGTGTGAAACATCTTAATTTCTGTGCCTTTGAGCAATGTACTTCTCAAGACAGAGCAGCAAGATACCATTTTCTCACTTTCTTTTATAGCGAATTGCTGCTTTGCAGTGAATTGTTGTACAAGAAGACATGCTTATAGCTGTTGCATGTCCAGGCAAATTTGGGTTTGTAATTAACAACATCTGTTGTGGGAGTTCTGGCTGTCAGGAGTGCTTAGAGGTGTCGGTTGTTGCTAGAGGTCTGTAGTGTCTGTGTAATTGCTGTCCCATGTCACTGGGGTTGTTTGGTTTCTCTAGTTAAGAAAAATTGGTGTCCGTACCCCCCACCTCACCACCCCCACCCCCCAATTTTTTTCAGAAATGTGAATGGGATTCATCTTGCCAGTCCATAAAATTCATGCTGAAAAGCCAGTAAACATTCTGGAGTGAGGGCAGAAGGAACTTTTTTAGCAGGGTAGCCATCAAGTCCTGAAACAGGCATCTCCAGAGACTATTTGATTCTGCTTATTTTAGAAACATGTCTCTTCCTGCTCTTTTTATAATCAGAGCCTTGATGACTGGGGGTGGGGGCTGACTGTGTGACCAGTGTAGTCCGGCATACAGCCACGGACTGTGGCTGAGAAGCAGTATCTTTTGCTTTTTATTTTCCCCAGTTCTCTTTTTCTCCATCCCCATCTCGTCACGTCTGCCATGCCAGGACAAGCATTTTTGTACCTAAACGGCTGAAACTAGCCACTTTCTTTGTTGGATTAGTGTTTCAGCCAGATCTTTTCGTCACTCTAGTGTTCCTCGGTGGCTGCACTAATGCTAGCACTGGTCAGAAAGGAAAGCAGTAAGAATAATCAACCAGGAGGTTGATAAACAAGGGTGAATAATCAACAAGGAGGATAGGGCAGCTCTCTTAAGTGATTTTTCATCCTTACACTAGATGAAAGCGGCTGTAAACATAATTTCAGCTCTCGGAGGGATCAATTCCATACAGCATTCCTGAATCAAGCTCTAAACCCATGAAAACACAGCTGATGCAAAGAGGTGTCCGTCTGTGCGAAGCATGAATGCTAGTCCAAACGTGCGAGTTGCTTATTCATTTCTAGGTTTATAAGTGTAATTAGAGTGGTGTGTGGGGATGTGAATAAGAAGGCTGTCTGGTTATTGCCTCAAAAAGGCGGCTTCTGCAGAACAGATCAAATCTTACTGTGTATTTAAATGTTTCCCGTGTGGTCTGAAGCATGGTTATGTATTTAAATAGAAAGCTTTGCAGCAGGGCACGCTTCAGTACGCAGTAGAGGCAGGTGCCTTGTAGTGTTTTCCTTTGCTTGGCGTTGGCTTGGTGGATGCTGGAGTACTGGGGTGGATGAGGAGCTGCTCGGCTGAGTGGAACAGTACTGCAGTGGCCTAATGACTTGTTGCTAACCTTGCCTTAGTGTCAGTGTAAACTGTGGCCTGCGTCCAGTGGGGTGAAATGCTGAGCTGAGGAGAGGTGAGAGGAGAGCAGCATGGGCATCCATATTTGATTTCAAAGGAATTAATGTTTCTATAACTCTTATCCTTTTTTCTTGATCCCGTTTGTCCAGTTAATTTTCTGCACAGATGCTATTGCTGTTCTGATAAATTTTAAAAGCTGGAAATGGCTTTAGTGCTGTGGATGAGTAAATTTAATTTCTAAATATCGTGATGATTAGCAGAATACAAAGGTGCCAAATATTTGATTTGCAAATTCAAAATTAGTCTCACTATGGAGAATTAATCCTTACTTTTTCCTGTTGTCACTTAATGAGTCTCTCATTTCAAATTAGAAGCTCCAGAGATTTCCATCAAAGCTGGTTTTATAAAGAAAAAATTCTCTTCAAGCATTCCTGTTTGTAGAGACAGTTAGCAAAAATACTTGGAAAGCAACAAGTCCGAACATTGAAGGTTATATCCATGTTTGTCTTCCTACAATATTTAACAAAAATAGACTACAATTCACAAATGTGCAGAAATAATTTTAAAATCAGTTTTTCAATAGCACACCATTTGCAGCCTTTCCAAAAGGATCCAGCTGGTGATATAGTTGTTAAAGAGGTTCTAGTTCTTGGCAGGCTTACCTTTTGTAAGCTTTGAGCTGGTTTTTTTTCACAGCTGGGGAAAAAAAAAAAAAATCACTTTTTTCCAAGGATTCCAGGGTATTTTTCAAGGATTTAATTAAAAAGGGGAGAACAAGTATAATAGAAAATACGTAAATGTTGCGCAAAAAAATCATTTATTTCTTGTAACAATGAGTTCTTTTCTGTTCTCGTTGTCTGTGGTTGAACACTGACATGGGGTTTAGTTCCCATTCCACCAATGGTTTCCTGGCTGTCTAGTGTCGTTCAGCATTATTTGTTTTGGTTTATTCCCATAACAGAAAAATCTGCAACAGGGCAATGCACAGTACTAACCAGTGACTTGCAGAAGGATGTATTTGACACTGCTCTGACGAGGCTGCTGCAGGGGTCAGGAGCCAGTTTGGAGGGTGAAGGGTGTGCCTTGCCTTAAAGAACAATCAGAATTGCATCCAAATTAGCAAATCTTTAGTTGAGTTTTTCCAAAACTCAGCAAATGGAAAAGCTATTAAGCAGTGGAGGTAAAGGAAGCGAGCAAGCGTGTGTTGGAGGGCAGGCGGCTTGCTTTAGGAGAGGCATTGGCTTAGCCATATATGGAAGAGGACATTTTCCTTGTTAACTTTACGGGGAATCTGTGCCCAGAACTGCATTCATCATGTGGATGCATTTCCACAGGAACGGTTCTCTTCCAAATGGTCTTAGTCATAGTTTTAGCACTGTGTCACATCTTTGCTGACTTATTTATATAGTCTGCATGGGCTTGCTGTGCATCCGCTGCTAGTCTGCCCTAAAAAGGTGAACTGTTTATAATTTTCTTGGTTTAGCTAACAGAAAAGACAGTACTAAACTGATGCCAGCAGCTCAATTTTTTTCATACTGAAAAGCCCACCCCATTCTGGGCTGTACTTAAAGCAAAACTTCTTCTAGAGGAACAAAATATCCCTTCATTTGTGGGAAGTAAGGTTTGTTTAAACACAGAATACATCTACCATAAAACCAGAAAAGAAGGAGCCTAAAAGTTGAGCAAGCTGGTAAGGCTTTCCCTTCCAGACTCCTATGCCAATAGGTATGCTCCTACACCACGTAACCACTCTCTTTCCCTAACCTTGATTCTGTCCCGTTGTCTTCTACCTACTCACACTTGTTGGGTCACGGTTCCCCTCTGATCAAGGTTCGTGGTTGTGCAAGGTTGATTTAGGTGATTGCTTACAGAGGGGACTTAATAAAAGAGTGTTCATGAAAGAGAGTTCTTGCAAATGAAGGACTGATCACCTCTGCAGCGATGGGCAGAGGGAAAAATTGGAGTAAGATATGTGCAATAAGTAATGCTCAAAAGTTAAACTGAACTGTGAGTTATACCTTACTTTTTTTTTTTAATCAGTAATTTCTTATGTGCATATACATAACATCTAGCAAAGTCATTCCAGAGCAAATTCTCTCCTATGTTTAAACTCCCCCCTCCACCCCCGCCGTCTGGCTACAGCATCCACTGAAGAGAAGAGTAGGCCAAAATGATTTATCAGAAAAATATGAACCATCTAATACTGTTCTAGGACACAATTTGTTAGCAAACGGTTGGCTTCTGTTTGAAACCTTCTCCACCAGATTGTAGAGCAGCTATCCCTTCTTTGTTAGGTCTGGCTGGATGTGCAAAGTAACAATTGTGAATGACCCTAAATCAGTCTGGGAAAACCAAAGCTCAACTGCTCTGCTAATTTAAGCATTGCCCACTTTGCTGCTAATTTATGTGAATAATAGCATATCTAGAAAAGGAGAGGTTCATTTTAAAAGACTCTGTCAAATTCACTTTTCCTTGGCTATATTGCAAGATATTTTTTAGAACAAAAAGGTATTAAGAATATTGATGTTTCCAGGATGACTGGAAAGGCTTTAATTAGCAATAACATTTTAGGGTGACCAGGGAAATTGGCAGCCAGGGTCCAAGTTCTCAGTGTTCTTCTAATGAAAAAAAGAGAAATGGAATGTAAAATAGTACCGCAATTTCAAAGATGTGACAACTGACCCTGGCTGACTACCTGCTACTAGAGTAGAAGAAAATTTAGAAAAAAATGGTGTGCTTGAAACCTAGTTTTTAGAACGTAATCCTAACTCTGGAGTACTAAATGAAGTCTTGCCACTAATTAGGGGGAAAAACCAAGTCAGTAACCCTAAATTATGGTTTATAAGCATTCAAATCTTGTCTCGTGAAACATATAGATTATACAGTTTGTATGTATTAATTTTTTTACCAGGCTTTCATTAAGATTTATAGCACTGAACAAAGGGCAGAGTGTCTTGTCTTTAATAAGAATGGTACCCATTAATTTTCTGTTGTCTAGAGAAGAAAAAAAAGGGGCTGAGTTTATATCAAGGATGCTTTATGTTACATATTGTGAGAGGAAATTGTAAAATGCCCTTTAAAGATCCTGAGGAAAATATTTTGGAAAGGGCCTTGAAGTTTATCTTAAAACAGAGACTTGAATGAGAAGCTCCATTTCCGTCTTGTATTTCTGTGGTATCTTTATTTAGGAGTGTCTCTCTGATAACATTCAGAACATAAATATTTTTTTTGCAATGTGTTGGTCTAGTAGGAGGTGTCCTTGCCCATGGCAAGGGAGTTGGAACTAGATGATCTTTAAGGTCCCTTCCAACCTAAACCATTCTATGATTCTGTGTGTTAACAGAGTGTTAATATATTGCTTTGGGTTCTTCCCCCCCTCCCCCCGACTGAACAGCATTTCCCAATTTCTCATAGCTTGCTGGTTTACCTAAGAGTATTTCAGAATAATTTAAGAATGTTTGATGTCTTCTAAATACAAAGTTTAGCCCATAAACATGGTTGTATTAGAGCAAAACCCTCCAGCTGGTACAACTGAGATATTTTGATTTGTATCTGCTCCATGTTCCTTGTCTCCTCTGAAACACAGTTACATGTCTGCAGTTTCATGCAACTTTTTTGTTTGTTTACTCGTTGCAATAAATCATACAATTTTGTCTTCTGTTTATGTATTTCAGACTAATTTAAAATTGCTTGCATGGGCTGGCATCCTCTGTTCCTTGATATGCAGTGGATTTGCTCAGCAAGGTAAGTCGCTTGATTTCATTGCAGTAGTTTATATACTTTCAAAGCAACATTATATTTAGCAGTTACTTATGTAGATAAATATATCATTGTTAGATGAGTACTAATGGCAATGTCAATCATATCATGTTAATAACCTGTTTGTAGTTAGAAATTAGTTTACAAAGCCAGAATGAAACTAACTAAAATTCTGTTGTTAGCACCTTTTTATAAATGAAGTGACTGATCTGTGTTCTTTGCTAGGTGGAAGTGACTGCATAAAAGCTAATGCCAAATCATGTGGTGAATGTATACAAGCAGGACCAAACTGTGGTTGGTGTAAAAAAACAGTAAGTGTTGCAAAATTCCTTTTATGATTTGTTTTTTTTCCCTTGGTTTCAAATTTTAGTAAGCACTTTAAATGTGTAGAAATGTCTACTTTCATTAATAAGTTTCCTGTAGCTCTTCAATATGATACTTATTTGTACTTAAAAATTCAGATACTATGATTTTTCTGATGTCTTGATTTGAGTAGAATTGCTTTTCACAATGTGTTTACTTCTCCTTTTCTAAATCTTAAGTGTATACGTACCCTACAGGCTGTCTCATAGTTATTTAAAATCATTCCAGCGTGGAATCTCTCTGGGTATGCTTAATGATATTCTTCCAGTGACATTAGAGTAAGAGGTAATTTTAGATGTAGGTGGAGTAAGGGAAGAGATTGGAGGTTTTCTTTTATAAAAAGAAAGATGTTGAAATTTTAGTTGGTAGATTTGCAGGGTAGGAGGTTGGTTTGTGTGGGTGGGTTGTTTGTTTCAGTATGAAACATAGAAAGAGTGTTTTCTTATGTAATTAAAATTAAATTCAGGAAATATAAGATGATGTTAAATTGTGTGACTTAAGCAGTATATGCTGAAGTGCCGTCTTCAGAAACACAAGAAGATGCTGTCTACAGCTCTTCTTCGGTTTTTTAATGAAAACTGGGGAATTTCTTGATAATGTATGTTTATTTCCATATAGTACCTACTTGCTATCCTCCAAGTCACCTTAAACTTCAAACATTTAATGAAACTGACTAACGTAGGTCCTAGTCATCAAGAATGGTCAAGCTTTAAAGATAGATTTATTTATATGCATATTTTTGGGGGAGATCAGAATTGCCAAGTTTCTCAATTAAAACCCTAATTTATTCATATTTGAGGGTAGAGCTATTTTTAGGTTTGAGGTAATGGTAATTTGTTGTTCAGAACAAAGTTACATATTGGTTTTGCTTGTGGATGTTACTTTCAGATTGAATTTCTCCAAAATAAGAGTTGTCCTCTGTTTTTCCCCTGCTCTGTCAGAATATTGCCATTATTTTGTTGTGGACTACCACGGTACACTTACATAATCTTTAATTAAAGCCTTTCATAAAAAAAAAAAAAGGTGAGTTAAAAGGGAAGCTAGTTGCCAAGTAGGCTGTAGAAATAGGTTCTCGATATTGACAGCTACATGAAGATGAGAACTTTTTCCATCTGCTGTCACTTTTAGAGTAGCCAATTTAGAAGGATGTCCTGCTTCTGTCAGACGTGACATGGGACATTCTTTTTTCTTTCATCTTGCTTACATCTTATACACAGATTAGCTAAGTACATGCAAACTCCTGGACTAAATGGTAGTCACTGGTTTATTTAGTACAATTTAACATATTTCAGGACTGTGTGTTTTATTACTGAACTTTAAAAAAAAAAAAAAAAAAGGAGTCATTGTAAAAAAGCGTTATTGTGGGTAGAGTATAACAAACTGCAGATAGCTGTAAACTTGATACTCTTTTGCCTGTGTTTTTTAGGACTTTTTGCAAGAAGGAGAACCAACATCTGCCCGATGTGATGACTTGGCAGCACTAAAGAGTAAAGGCTGTCCTATGGAAGATATAGAAAATCCCAGAGGTAGCAAACAGGTGCTTGAAGATAGAGAAGTAACAAACCGTAAGAAAGGTGCTGCAGAGAAGCTGAAACCAGAGGCCATTACACAGATCCAGCCACAAAAATTAGTACTGAAACTAAGAGTCGGTAAGGACAGTTTCATTCTAGTCTTCACATCTGCATTTTTTGTTTTGAATGTTTAACCATTTTGTTACAGAAACTACTATTGCTCAGATAACGTGAGTGATAGCAGAGACATTCAGGTCAGCCCCATGTGTTTAGATACTCCAAATACTGTTTGATTTTTATGAAAGGTTAGATACAATATTTTTATCACTTGTTCCCAAATAGCTTCTGAGAAAATAAATACGGCATGGATTTATAGATATTTCAGAAAGGTAAAATTGTTTTGTTTTCAGTATTTTTGTAGTTGATTTTTTTTATAGTATGGCTTCTTGGAATGAAAGTAGAGGGGCATGCAGAAGAAGTTAGGAGAGCATTTCCTTTCCCCTGAAGTACTGCTGTCACCTAAAGTCTGTATGTCTAAACTGAATGGTTTTGTAGTTATGCAGCAAGATTTTTTGGATTGCTATGTAAAATACCTGGTTTTCAGAGGCTAAAGATATGGATACAGGACTACACTAATGAGAACAAAATAGTTGTGTACCCTTTCCAGCCCCTAAAGAGAATTTTATTTCACTCAAATGAGGGGGGAAAAAACCAAGGCTAGTAGCCCATACAGTACTTGAGCATAATGGAGATTGTCCTTAAGGAGAGTTCCTAGGTACTGCAGATGCATTCAACAGCTAGCTTTTATTTACCTGGAATAAGAGCCTGTACTTGAGGTCAGTTGCTTGGTGGTGATTGTCTTAATAAATGCAAGATGATCTGAAGAAGCTTAGCACAATAAGTAGAGGGAAGGAAAGGAAAGTAAGTTATTTTGCAATTTTGGTACTGCCCCTATTTATTTCTAATGTGACCCTTTCAGCTTCAAACCAAATTATTGTCCCTCTGTCAAGACAGAAGTTTGTTCATCAGAACATGAGGGACCTGGGCAACCAGAACCTAACTACCCAAAAGATTATTACTCTGCTTATAAGCACTTCTTTTGGTCACAAGTTCTCTGATAAGGGACTGTGTGCTTGCACAGGGGGATATTTGCTTTCTGTGCAGGGTCTTTTAAACAGTACCGAAGGAAAATCTGAAGCTTTTAGCTTTTTTTTTTTTTTTTTTGGTGAAAACCATGCTGCATAGCTGCATGATCCATATGCTATTCACTTTGCCCATCTAATGGTTTCCCTAGTTTGCTAGTTTTTCTCATATTAAGCAAACATTTGCTAATTATTAAGCAGACTTAAGCAGCAGCAATATCACCCTTTAACTTCAGTGACTGAGGGGGCTGGCAGGTGGGGGAATCTTCTAATTCTATTCCTTGTTTCATATATAATAGGCAAAAGATTACTTTTTCATTTTATGGGGTGGGTAATTCTTCTGCAGTGTCCTTCAACATCAGAGTGAGACTACATGCTTCTGTTGGCAAAACACGGGATTTGGGCTTACGGTTGCAAAAAATAGTAACTTGCCATTATCTTACTGCCTTTTCTGTGCTGTCAGCCTGTATTTGATGCAAAGTATCTTGAAATATTCTGTTCAGAGCAGATTTTTCTTTTACAAACCTATTTAAACAATGCTGGTTTTTAAAATCTAAACCCTGATAATTTTTGGAGTCATCTTGGATGCAAATAGATATAGAAAATTTATGCTATTTGATCTTGTAGGAACTTTGTTAAAATTATTGCAAGTATCAAGATTTGAAATTGCAGCAGCTGAGAGAGGCTTGATTTTTGTCAGGCTCGTATTTTCTATGGGGACATAAAATACCTTGGAAGTGTGAAGTTGGATATCTGAAAGAAATATTACTTGAAATTTCTTTTCATCATACTTTGCTGTTAAGCATTTCAATTAACAGGAGAAAAAGATCACTCACCTTGAGTTCAAAACCTCTGTCAGTATTTCAAAGACTTGCCTTTGAAAGCGATTTTTCTTGTCAGTGCAGTCATGGAATTTTTAATGGCTTCTGTTTGTTGTTTAATCTCTGAAACAGGGGAACCCCAAACATTTTCATTAAAATTTAAGAGAGCTGAAGACTACCCCATTGACCTTTATTATCTTATGGACCTCTCCTATTCTATGAAAGATGATTTAGAGAATGTGAAAAGTCTCGGAACGGCTCTGATGGTAGAAATGGGAAAAATAACTTCAGACTTCCGAATTGGTAAGAAAGGTTTGCCTATTCAAAAAAAAAAAAAAAAAAATCAAGTTTCCTTCCTGATGTTTTCATATGATTATATATGAAGAGTAATTTTTTAAAATTAGCGGTATTATGGCAGATATTCTAATACATAGAACCTATTGAGGAATGTAAGACTAGTTGGTGTTGGTGAAGGTGGAACATACACAGATATGAGAGCTATTTCTGATGTCAGTTCAGCTGTGGTATATTTGTATTCTATCGTATCATGATACAAAAAAGAGAATTCCATTCTTCAACTTACAGGGGTTTTTTTATTGTTCTGTCTTAGGCTTTGGCTCTTTTGTGGAGAAAACTGTGATGCCGTATATAAGTACAACACCAGCCAAACTCAGAAATCCTTGTACAGGTGACCAGAACTGTACAAGTCCATTTAGCTATAAAAATGTGCTCAGCCTTACCAGTGAAGGAAATAAATTCAATGAACTTGTAGGTAAACAGCACATCTCTGGGAATTTAGATTCTCCTGAAGGTGGATTTGATGCAATAATGCAGGTTGCAGTTTGTGGGGTAAGTATGTACTGGTTTTCTTTACTATTAGATGAAATTGTTTGAATACAACCTTAGTGTTTTATGATGACTGACATTTGAACATGTCACCTCATGCTAGCAAGACAAGGTAGCCTAGGCATGCTGCATGGATATAGGCATTTGTCTTTTGAAGAGACCTCTAGTGAGTGAATGAAACTGGAAATGTGAAAGAGCCGATTAGAGGTCATGTTCACAGCAGATAGATGCATTCCAATGACAACGTTTTTAAGGGTTGCTATAAAAGAAGAGTTAAGTTCTGCTCACAGGTGTATGAAATCCTGAATAAGCAACTATTCTCAAATTATTTCAAAGCTTTATGTGCATCTTCTAGTTGTTGTTTCAGAATAGCTTGGTGAATTGTAACTTTTAGCTTCTCAGACAGAATTAGATGGAAACATGATTTTTGTTTATTTTTGAAGATCTGATCTAGGTACTGCATTCTTCTTTAATGTTTCCATAGTCTGACGAACCATTCTATGCACTTGTACAACACGGACTCCCAAAAAAGTCATATCTAAGTTCACTGCTTTGTTACCATATTATTATGCTGTTGATCAATGGAGTCAGGACTTTCTGAAACAATCTGGAGTCTTATTTTAAAACTGCAGTGTCAAATATAAGCCTTCTGGGGTTTTTGTTGTTTTCTATTTTTTGTGGTAACTGGTATTTATGTGACCTTTTTCTATGGCCTTCTCCCCTTAAATTACCTGGGGCTTCAACTCGAATTTTAAAAAAATAGGAAGAGGCAGGTTACAGAATTAGGCCCTGCAGTTGTGGGTCAGGGTGCTTGTGGTACAACAAAAAAGGGCAGTGCTCTGTCAAGCTCTATGTTGAGTACAAATCAGAACTAGATTGGCAAAGCCTGATGATTCTTCAGAGCCTAACACCAGGCAAGCCATAATCTTCAAATTCAAGATTGCAGCGGTGTTCTGCACAGTAACATTGTCCTCTGTGCTCAGGCTGTGTGGTAGTGACATAGGAGTAGAGTTGGGAGTATTAAAGAGCTGGACTGACGTGCACAATTTCTAAAACCCTGTCACTCTTCAGATACTCTAATGAGAACTAACCAGACCAACATACATCTCAAAAGGAATGTTTCTTGCCTTTGGTAAAAGTCCTACAGCAGATGTTTTAGAGCAGACATTTAATTAAATGCAAGTGCTTTTAGGGTTTGAGTGAATTGTATGATTTCCAGGGTGACGCTTTTGCAGTATGGCTTCTCCTAAGTCTGTCTGCTTTTTCATGCATTTCTCTCTCAAGTGTTGCTTTAAAATAAATTGGTGCAAAATACCAAAAATCCATCTGTTTGTTTCCCAAGGAACAAATTGGCTGGAGAAATGTTACGAGACTACTAGTGTTTTCCACGGATG
This sequence comes from Burhinus bistriatus, assembly GCA_013397275.1. NCBI lineage: Eukaryota > Metazoa > Chordata > Aves > Charadriiformes > Burhinidae > Burhinus > Burhinus bistriatus. The sequence continues at coordinate 182,669 of VYXH01011300.1, read as the reverse complement.
CTGGATTTCACTTTGCAGGAGATGGTAAACTTGGTGGAATTGTTTTACCAAATGATGGAAAATGTCACCTGGAGAATAATATGTACACAATGAGCCACTATTACGTAAGTCTTTACATCATCTTCTAGGGAAATTTAGTATTTTGTGATGCTTAAGCTCAAAAAAACTCATTGGGTCATTTGGTATAGTTTCAGACCATTACATCTTTTGAACTGTACCCATTTACCTCTATATTACATTGAGTAACTTTAGCTTAACTAAAGCAAACGTGCAAGAATTAATCCAGTCTTGATTAGAAAATGTCAAGAAATGACAGCTTTCACACTATGATTTGCATTGTTGGATTTGAACCCTTTTAATAATCCTGTATGTCCACTGGCAAACTGTGGTGGCTCTGTCCCATTATTTTATCATTTCACTAGTCTTTGTGTTCAGAAGTATTTTACTACTGTAAAAAATAATGTAGAATAGGGAGCTCCTTGTCGAGTTTTTAAGACTGCTTGAAATCTTATGATGCAAAGTTTGTGATAAAAGTATGCTTAACAACATTGACTTAATGGTTTATTGATAGGTAGATCAGACAAAAGGTGAAAAGAAAAACATTTACTGGATGGGCTAAACACAATAAGTTTTACAAGTTTTATGTGTTCATATAATGCTAAAATTGAGTATTGTTCAATAAAAACCTAAAATTAATTCAATTTTATTTCATCTTTTCCGTATGAAACAGTGCAGAAGGTAGTAGTTTTCACTGAGATAAGTCATGTGGAAAGCTAACAAAGATAATTTTCTGAGAATGTTGAGATCAGGGATTTAACCTGGAGACTTTAAATGGCAGGGAATACATTAACGTTATTGTGGAAAAAAACACCTACCTTCATGGGGCATATATGGAATCTTTTCAATGCGTGTTTGTTTTCAGAGGTTGTTTTGATTTAGAACTGTGACATAAACTGGCTAGCTAGAAGTCTTACGTATATGTTTCTAGAGGTGATTTGTATTTATGATGTCGAAGTCTTTCTGATGGTTTTCTAGCATGTGTCCCAAATCTGAATTCCATTTTATGCTTGATTTTTATAGGATTATCCCTCTATTGCTCATCTGGTGCAAAAGCTTAGTGAGAACAATATTCAGACAATCTTTGCTGTTACTGAAGAGTTTCAGGCAGTTTATAAGGTAAAGATAAATAACACACGTTTCTGATCTCTGTACTTTTATTCCCCCTCAAACAGAAAGACTGACTCAGATTTGCTGTGAAATCATTAAAATGGCTTGATTTGAAATTAAAATGAGTATAGAAGTAAGTGATCGTGGAAGTAATATTTTGCTATTCACATTTTTATTATTAAGCCTTTTTTACTTGTTCAAATGGATACTGAGTGCGTGTGTAACTTCCAAGGAGAAAGTGCCTCTCCACCTTGCCCCTCTTTATACTTTATAGGTAGGAGGGAGTGGAGAACGTATTTGCAGTGCTACTTTCTATGAACGTTTTTACAGCAAAATAGCTGAGGGAGGCATGGACACTGAATCAAGAAACACACTTATGAAAGAGCATATTTTGTCCTTTGTGGTCTATTTATATTCCTGCTACTTAAAATTAACTAAACTGCTGGATGTGATTATGAAATAGGAAATGACTGTAAAGGAAATGCATATTTTTCCTCGTTTTAACCTGACAAGGTATTTTTCTTTTTTTGGCAATATTTAAATTATAAGTTTTTTTCTTTTTCATTGGAAATCATCTTTTATCTACTTATCCTTAATGCACTAGAAGTGTAGTGGTGCTTCTATAAGATCTTGAAGATATATTGTGTGTGGTCAACTTGTACAAGAGAAGGTCTTAGTATTCTATTACCAAATTTAAAATGAAAATGCAGAGGAGAAGAAAAGACTGGATATTTGTTTATCCTAGTAGTGCTGTGTATAACCTCAAAAATCATGAAGATCACTGGCAGCACTTTAGCCTTGTTTTTTGAAGTACTTGATCTTGACTAGTTAATCCACTAAAGCATTATATCGCCATACAGATATTTATAGTACAAATTATACTTTGTTTGTTAGTAAGACTGTAATTTTCCTTTTACTTTTGTAAATATTGAAAGGAATTGAAAAATCTGATACCAAAATCAGCAGTGGGAACATTGTCTTCAAACTCCAGCAATGTGATTCAGTTGATCGTTGATGCATACAATGTAAGTTCAGATTTTATTTAGGTTGTATTTATTTTTCTTGCTTTTAAGTTGTTATGAGTTTTTCAGGCAGATACTCCAAGGTGGATTTTATTTTTTCCTACAGAATAGGAAGTTAATACACTAAACTATAAATATACCACCATTGCAGTAAAACCACATTAGACGTATAGACACTGGCAGTAAGAGGTTAGATGACTAGAAAGATGTACTCTTAAAAGCCACTTAAAACAAAACTACAAAGAAAAGTTATCATCCATGTTTTCCCCTTTAAAAAATACAACCCACAACCAAAAGCCTTGCTGTTTCTTTAGCACCTTCAGTTCTTGCCACCTTTTCATGCAGTAGAGAAAAGGGCCATTTTGCAACCTCTTGACCCCAAAGAAAATGTCTACATCAACCTCAGGGAACTCAGGGGTTTGGCCCCAAAATATTTTCTTCATAGCTCTGTTTTGTGCAAATGAGCCCCGTTTCTCCTTTGGAATACACGGGGCAAACAAGTGCCTCCGACATCCGTAGAGGCCTGCTCTGACCCTGCGTAACAGCGTTCAACCTTGAAAAGGGGTCACCGTGACATGACTGTGGGCAGCCCTGGGCTGGTGTTTCTTGGCACATTGGAACTTAGATAGTTCCAGTGTGGCCATGGGACTGGCGCTTAGACTGTGCATAGTTGTATAATGTCTTTTCTTCAGCAAAATGCTTATGCAACTCAATTCGAAGTTAGCTAATAACTGTTGGTTTAGTCCCTTTCTTCAGAGGTTATCCTGGAAAACACTAAGCTACCAAAAGGAGTGACAATCAGTTATAAGTCTTTCTGCAAGAATGGAGTGAATGACACACAAGAAGATGGAAGGAAATGTTCTAACATTTCAATCGGAGATGAGGTAACTTACAGTATATCTGCTGCTAGTCAAATGTAAAATCCACTTAAAATGTCCAATACTCAGTATATTTTAGGTTTGTTTTTGTAGTACGGACAAAACTCCTTTTAGTAATGTGGACTCTGTTTATTTTTCTTTGCAGGTTAAATTTGAGATTAATGTAACAGCTAATGAATGTCCAAAGAAAGGACAAAATGAAACAATTAAAATTAAACCACTGGGATTCACTGAAGAAGTGGAAATTAATCTCCAGTTCATCTGTGAATGTCAGTGTCAAAGTGAAGGAGAACCTAATAGTCCAGCCTGCCACGAAGGAAATGGAACATTTGAATGTGGTGCATGCAGGTAAATAAATAGACATTTTGGGTTTTTTGCGAAAGAGAAATATAAGCAAGACCTTTGTTTCATTAATTAGGGTTTACTTTTTTTTTTTTTTTTTTAGTGAAAGGACAAGAATTAAAGACCTATTTCTTTTAGGATATTTTGACATACTGCCTTATCTCTGCAAATGATCCCTATGCTGGAATTCATAGTATTTATTGATCTTAGATTGGCACTGTTGTACAAGTGAGAATTCAAATTTGGCCTTGAGTCAGTCCTTTAAAGGATGTAGGTCTTACTATTCCTGTTTCTTGATTTAATTTTGAGGTCCACATAATACGGCAAAACTATGAACTTATGGGACAAAATGAATGGGATTACTTTGTGATGTTTTTGCAAATATTCATACTGATCTAACCTATATCCTTCTAATGTGAGGTCTGTTGATTTTGAGAAAATCCAAGGCTTCCTAGTTTTTTGGTGGGAGCTCCTACCCAGATCGGCACCAATTGTTTCGTAGCAGGAAAGAGTAAAAAGTCATAAAAGAACCACCTTTTATTTTGGATGACATCACAGTCTCTTCTTCCTGCTTTATTTCTAACCTTCTGGGGTCTTGTTACAATGTTTCTTCTAATCTATAAATATTTCAGAACGTATATAATTTTTTGTGTACTTCTCCTTTGAAATGTCTATTATTGTGCATCACAGGGATTAGATTATACATGTATTCCTTATTACACATTTGAAAATTAAGTAAAATGATACTGGACTTTCTGGAATTACACAACAATGAACGCAGAGCAAAATCTTAAGAGTGTCAGTGGAGCCTGGTTGAAGATCAACCGAGTAAGTCAAGGTTTAAGGAGGTTCAAGAAACCTGCAGTAGAAATGAAAAGAATTTCTTCTTGGAAACCCCTGAGACAAGAATGCTAAGAGCATAATGGAATTAAGATCTGCTGTAGGAAAACAAGATCTGGGACTTTGGAAAACAACATTGGTTCCTGCTCAGTGAACTGTAACTGAAATAAGATGCAAATTTCTCATTCCTTATGGTTTAATGTATGACTTACTAAAAATAAAGCAAAAGATACTGACTTTGCTGTTAGAGGACTTTTGGTGTAGGATGGACTAACGTCTGCCTGGTGAAGTTGTTGGTGGTTAATGGGGTGTTTGAAAGGCTGAGGTATGGCCCCCTGACAGCTAAGTATTCTGTAAGTTGAAGAATAAGCCACTTTGGATCTAGTATTTATGGTCCATTGCTCCATTTTGCAGTCAGTTTTTGATGTTCCCTTTAAATAAGGAGAACAGATTTTCCCGTCTTTGTATAGAAAGACTTCTTAAACTTGGTATCACTGTCACTGGTGACCCCATGATTTCAAGTGGAGGAGAACAGACCTGTGGACAAGAACAGCTTTTTGCTTTTGCAACAATAGCAGTTTCCTGATGGAACTGTTGTCTCTGATGCCCTGCAACAGTTTGTCAATCATTACTGGGAACAAGAGCAACCTCCATTTGTTCATCAATACTTTAGCCTTGATAAGAAGTGTTGATCCCTGAAGATTTTGGCTCAGCAGCTCTGAAGATCATCTGCTCTCCTGCCTGATTGCTGTTCATGAGAAATCTTCTCATTGAAAGATGACAACAGCTACAGTGAATAGTCACTGTCACTTAAAAAGAATTATTGTTCTGTTACATGAGAGAGGGATTAATAGTGGTTATGTGGCAATTTAGTTAGAGGTGGTGACAGTTTCTCACCTGGAACAAGTAATCAGCATAGGAGCAACTTAGTCCAGTTTGCTCCAGCGGCTTCAAGAATGGCTGCATAGATGTCAGCTAGAAACCTCAGGAATATTCCTTGAGAGAATAGTCACTTTTACTCCTGTTCTTTGTGCTATTTTTGCAGTCTTTTTATCAAATGACTTTTAAGTTTATATTTTCAGTTGTGTTTTTACCTTGCAGATGTAATGAAGGACGTATTGGAAGACTATGTGAATGTAGTACAGATGAAGTAAATAGTGAGGATATGGATGCTTACTGCAGGAGGGAGAACAGTACAGAAATATGCAGTAACAATGGAGAATGCATTTGTGGACAATGTGTATGCAAGAAAAGAGAAAACACCAATGAAGTGTATTCTGGCAAATACTGTGAATGTGATAACTTCAACTGTGATCGATCAAATGGTTTGATTTGTGGAGGTGAGAAACTACTTCAGAGTTTTCTGCAGGCAAAACTGGCCAGCAGTTTACACGACTGTCAACTCTACCCTGTAGAGTAGTGATACTTAGCTTATAGATCATAGCTACTTGACAACAGAGATGAGACTATCCACAAATTTAGGGATTGAAAACATTTATTAATAAAACAGCTCTCTGTGACCATGAACGTACAGTGTGTTAATACACATTACACCTTCCTTGAATCACAGCTCCAAGAAGGATGTAAAGCGAACTTGACTTCTGCTGTTTATTACAGAATTACCCCCAGGTATTATAGTAAAGAATGCAGAGAAAACTGACCTGAGATTATAATGTTATACTGGCTCAGTGTAACCACTGCGTCAATAAAAAGAGATAATGACCTCAGCTTACTTGTAATAGTGAGTGCTTTGACTCAGTGCTTGAAAAGATACCAGTGAGATGCTATCTTGAGACTATTCTGAAAGGTAAGTGAAGATGAGAACATGCAAGATCCAGAAAAACACCTGAAGTGCTTGAAACAAGACTCTGATAGCAATTAATTCCCAAAATCAGAAGCAATTTAGAAAATCCTCCAGCAGCAGGTGTCTAAATTATTTTGCTGCATGTATTTTTGTCCTATAACTTCCCCAGGCTGCTTTGCACGTGGAAATACCTAGTAGGAGTGTAACCACTACCTCAATTTTGGCTGTGATACAAAAATAAAACAGAGAAGCCACTAAGCTTTAACTGAATTATGAGAATACCTCATCTGTCTGATTTGCTCAGAATACGCTGTTGCTCACCAGCTCCACAAAGGATAGGAGCAATGGTGGTGATGCTCCAAAATATATGGTGACGGGTATGTATTAACCTGAACATTTTATTCTCACTGGAGAAGGAAGGGTAGCCAAGGATCTTTATTTCATCCAGATCACCCTTCTGGAGATACAGCTATCTTGTTTCCTGTGTAGGGAGGGTAAGGAGCATATAAACTTGTGAACTGAAGCACTGCTGTAATCAGCAGACATGGCCATCACATTATACTGTGCTTGATCAGCTTTCCCTAGTCTTGTAATTTTGTTTATGAAAGGAAATCCAAATGTAGGAGAATGGGAAAAGGAGAGAAAGACCTGTAAGTAGTTTTCCAAGGAGCTAAAATGTATTTTGTAGCTCATAATTCATCAGTGTCTTCATTATCTACCCACCAGCATTTTCTTTTCGCTGTATCTATCCTGAGATCGTGAACATGTGTTTCTTAGTGTCACAAATTTTATGTTTTATATTAGACTTCATTTCACTGTCATATCTTTTCAATGCACAGGAAACGGGATCTGCAAATGCAGAGTGTGCGAGTGTTTCCCCAACTTCACTGGCAGTGCGTGCGATTGTTCTTTGGATACTTTTCCATGTATGGCATCTAATGGTCAGATTTGCAATGGAAGAGGAACCTGCGAATGTGGGACCTGTAATTGTACAGATCCCAAATTCCAAGGCCCCACATGTGAAATGTGTCAGACTTGCCTTGGTGTCTGTGCAGAGCACAAGTAAGTGTACCTAGAGAACCAAGTCCCAGCTTCTATGTATTTGAGTTTGTGGTATTTACATGTGCAGAATTTTTAAAATGAGGCTTTTGATACTGTACTTTATTCTGCCCTGAAATGTAGGGACATCGTATCATATCATCACCTTAGACAGTAAAAGTTTTTGGGTGAAAATCAATAATTACAACCAAAACATTATTAATACCATATTTTGGTTGCTTTTGGTAGGCTAATTATTTCTTAAATTCTTTCCCTGCCATTTTTTCTTAGGCATAGAAATGAAATGTGTATGTTATGTTAAATCAGTTGTAACCATTCAGATTGACTTGAGCAGGCTACAGCTTTCCCCTATTTTGTGTATGATTATCGACAGCCAACCTTCTGCAGAGCTGGAGGGGATATAGGTCTATAATGTGACAGGCTGTAAAGTCCCATCATCTTGCCCTTTTGAAATTAATGTAACAAAAGTATATCTATACTGTGCAATTTCCAGAATAGCTAAAACTTCAGCTAAGCTTTTTGCTGAAAACTTACCCGAAACACTGTTGAAAAAGTCAAACTATCCTGACAGTCAAAAACTAAACCTAGATTTGTGTGGGCCAATGAGATTTTTATCCCTGCCTTTGGAAATCCAGGTTTTTGGAAACCAAGCATTTTCTGCATGGAAACTCTGAAATAAGTTTACAATCAGTGCAAGGCTGATGCCTGGCTTTGTGCAGCTGACTTTAAGGTTTTCTCTCAGCACAGTCTTTTCAGTATAAAAAATCCTGCTCGATCTGCTTTTTTCAGTGACTTAGTGTGATGTCCGCCAGTAAAGCTTGTCACTCAGTTTGTTATTTTTAGCCTATCTGTGTCTCAGATACTGTTTCACTGTAAGTATTCCGTTCCTATACTGCCTTCTCTGAGAGTATTCGTTTTCCAGGTGGAGGTGTTGAAAAAGTTTTAGCCTTATTTCCTTTTGGAGATAAGTAATATTTTTTTTTTTTTCTGTCCTTGAAGCTTGTGGGTCATCCAGGGGAAAAAGAACTTATTAAAGGGGGCTTTTGTTAATCATAAGGTACATAAGTTTCTGACTGGTAAAAAGCTGTGTCTTGCTTTATCTTTTCCTGGCCCTTATGGCAAAAGGGTTGTTTTGTTTTGTTTTTTTTTTTTTCCACATTTTCTCCTTTATGTTTCTTTAGATTAAATGCTAGAAATCTTTCATGAACATATGAAAAGGCATTGCTTCTGACTTGTACTTCCACAGGGACTGTGTTCAATGCAGAGCTTTCGATAAGGGAGAAAAGAAGGAAACATGTTCTCAGGAGTGCATGCATTTCAACATGACACGGGTAGAAAGTCGAGACAAGTTGCCGCAGCCCGGACAGCCCGACCCATTGTCTCATTGCAAAGAGAAGGATGTTGATGATTGCTGGTTCTACTTTACGTATTCTGTCAACTCAAATGGTGAAGCCAATGTCCATGTGGTAGAGACCCCAGGTATGAACATGGTGTTGCCTACTCTCCCTTCGTCTTTGTTGTTCTTTCATGCAGTTGTTGTGTACTACAGAGTACCTCTGGTTGATGTGTGTGAGTTAGATGCATTTGGAAATAGGTACCTATTCCCTGAGTGAGAGTTGTGGATGTCTGGAACTTGAATGGCTTTAGAAAAACATAAGTCTGTCTAGATCTAGTTTTTTCAAACCTTTAGGCTGACAGAAACAGGATTTGTTTTTTAAAAACAAAACATCAATCAGATATGTGTATTTATTAAAACATTACATGTTTCCACTTGACATACTTCGCAGGCTTGTTTTACCTGTCCTGGAGCAAGTCCTAGATACCTAAATTTTGATAATTTTTTTTGACCGGTCTTGTGTTACAGGTTAGAAAGAATGGTGTCTGTGGGGTTTTGTTGCTTTTTCCCCCCCTTTTTTGAATAATATGGGACTAGTCTTACACAAAAAAAACCAACACAAAATTGTGTACTGTGTTGCAAACTGCTTAAATTATTTCATGCTGGGAGCCTTTGCTTTTTCTTAACTGAAGTGCTTTCTAGAATAGATCTGAAAAGCCTTTTGCTTAGTAAATCCTTAGTAGCCGACTGTTCTTGATTTTTTTTTTTTTTTTTT
>VYXH01011300.1:119789-173398 GCA_013397275.1 Burhinus bistriatus | reverse complement strand
TTTTTTTTTTTTTTGTTCAATCTCTTGATTTTAAAAAAAGCGAGAACAATTCTATGGCTCGATCAGTAATTTACCATAAGTATTGTTAGTTTGAATCAGTGGATGTTACGTCCAACAGTGCAAAAATTCTGGTTTTGTACATTAGCAGTGTGTGGTCTCCTGATTTTTATAAGCCTGATACAAAATGCACACCTTACTTGTGTCTTGAAAGGTTTAGTGCTGTATTCTACTCAAGGAACTTTCAGAACTGATCATTTGGGTGATCCTCACTTGACACAGATCAGTGGTTAGTGGCTCTTAGAAATAAATACCACTTCCATTCAGAATGTTTTAAACTCTCTAAAAATGCAGCCCAAAGGATAGAGGAGGACCTTGGGCCCCATCATCATCTTTTAGGACAAGTCAACACATGCCCTACACTTTTGAGGTCTGATCTTTTCTTCATGGATAAACTTCTGTTGCCTTAGTTAAGAGCTGAATCAAGCCTCCATGCACCAGGAGGCACCTTACATTTTGTGCCATACAAGTACTGTAGGAACAAGCTCTGTTCAGTAGACTTGTATTCAGTGCAGCAGACGCTCGTTCCTTACTGGTTCCCAAGGAATTCCTGTCATGTCCGTGGCCGCTTCCCTCACTCCTGCAGAAGCAGCTACCACAGTTAGGAGTCTGCAGTTTGGGGGGAAGCAGTGTTCCTATTGACAGCACAGGAGTTGCATTTATTTGCTTCTGACTCCTTCAGTCTGTGCATTGAGCTCCGGAAAAGCCGTTGTTCAGTTTGTGATTATTGAGAATTTTATATTAATAGAAGAGTTGGGTTTTATTTTGGAGGATTATTATTTCTGTGTCAGTCACCTTAAATAATTTTGCACCTGTATTACTCTTTTCAAACATATTTCACTTACTTTGAAAGTACATGATATTTTTATCCAAAGATGTACCTTTTTTATTTTAAATTTTATTCCAGCAGAGATCAATTCCCAAAATGAGGAAATAACCTAAAATAAAAAAATCAGTCTCGGAAGCAGTCATTACTTATGACTATAGATTAGCTACTAAAATAACAGCCATCTGAGGTAAAATGAGGAACACCCTTTTTCTGTAACACTGTTGAATATGTGGACTGTTTTGCTAATCTCTTTGTACTCTAGCTGGTTTATCCCTGTAGCACCACCTTTGACTTGGAGCTCTTGCGTGTTTAAAATACAGTTGCTAGCTATTTGACTCCAGTAATCTAGATGAATAGCTCAAGGGGTTAGCAGTGTGTAGACTTAATCATCAGAACACAAATTATTCTATTGCTAAGATTAAACACAAATTAGAAGGATAAAAACAAGATGGAATGTTCCAAAACTTCCATTATTTGAAAGGAAAATAGTATTGGCATATCTCCCACATTCAAAATACTAGCTTCAGTACAAAATAAAATTTTAAAAGCATCTGAATATGTATTACCTTTAGCATTTTGTAAAATCATGCTCCCCTTGCTTTCTTCCCTAGAATGCCCCAGTGGCCCTGACATCATTCCCATTGTAGCTGGTGTGGTTGCTGGAATTGTTCTTATTGGACTTGCATTGTTATTGATTTGGAAACTACTAATGATCATTCACGACAGAAGAGAATTTGCTAAATTTGAAAAGGAGAAGATGAATGCCAAGTGGGATACGGTAAGTCAAGAGGCTTTTATCTGTACAAAAGCTGCAGTAGTTGAGGAAGAATAGAAGATTTTTGTTCACGTGCCTTAAATATTTCAGATTGTATTTCCTGCCTTTTGGCCTATGGACAAACAGAAATATCCTTATTTTAAGCCAACTTTAAAACGTTATGTGTTACCACTAGCAAAAAAACCTCCAACAACAAAAAAAACCCAACCACCAAAAAACCCAACCCTCTTTGAGAAGTACCTCTTGGGTTAGAAAAGCTAGTAACTTCATTTGAAATAAAATTTCAGAGAGAAAACACAATGGTGACAGAATAGTTCAGCTTTGCAGTTGTGCCACGCTTTACAACACATTATTGAATGTTTGTTAGAAGATAAGAGTCACTTCTGTATAAAATGAAGAAGAAAATATTATACTTATGAAAGAGATCTTGTAACTACTCCTACAGGTTTAGTTGGGAGATTTTAATAACTGCTTCCAAAATCATGGCTGCTTCTGGTTTGTTGAAATCTTCCCAACCCCTTGTCAATGGAAAAATATGCAAGAAAAAGAAGCCTATAGTCTGTAGGCTTACATAGACTATAGGGTCACTGCCTCTGGGAAGTCTTAGGAATCTGCTAATAAAAAACCCTTCACTACAGTTCTGTAGAAGTCAACACCCATGTATGCTTGATGAGAGAATAATTTTAAAAAATCTCCGAGGAAGTCTTTTGTTTTTATTTAAGAAAATTAATTCTGTGCTGGAAAAAGTATTACTAACACTTTTCTTTACATATAGAATGATTTTTTTTTTTTTAGTGATAGTTGAGAATGTTACTTTTCTTTTTTTTTCCTGTTGAATTATTCGCCATTGACCATTTCTTTCACTTCAGCAAGAAAATCCAATATACAAGAGCCCTATTAACAATTTCAAGAATCCAAACTATGGACGTAAAGCTGGTCTCTAAGTCTCAGTTTGTATCTTCTTTCATTTTCTTCCTTTTTTTTTCCTTTGCATGTCACTTCAAACTCACTGTGTGTCACAGTCAGTTAATCACCATTTGAGTATTGCCTAGTTTATCAGCTGCTGCTTTGATTCTGGGGTTTTAAAGAATGCAGCTTGAAAATTTTTAACTTGTTTTGACAGCAAGATTGCTTGCTTACTAATACCACCAGTACTGGCTTAAACTATTCTACAAGTGATTTTTTTTGGGGGGGGGGGGGGGGCGGGGGCAGGGGTATAAATGTGTGGGTATATAATAGAACAGCTGTTAGGATTGAAGAAGCTCTTTGGTTTGTGCAGAGACACAGTGTTCAAGGGAGGGTTCGTCTTCTATTTCCTCGAATCAGCAGTCAGTTTACTTAAAGTTGGTATGTTTGCAAAGGTAGTTTAGATACTCCTCAGATATCCCAGCCTATAAATATCACTGTTTTTATTAGAATAACTGGGAACATTCAGAGTTAGCCTTACAGATACATATATATATTTTTAACTGCTTTGGCTTATTAATCTAGTATAAAACTAGCTTGTATTTAAAGTGTGAAATACATACTCTACTGATTTGATAATTAAATATGCGTCTTAGTTTTTTCATCACTATTTCTATTGGAAGTGGCAATATCACAGTCCTTGTAGTCCAGCCAGCTTGGGGGTCTTCATAGGAAAAAAACGTTAATAAGAGAGGAGGAAGGGTTCTTGTCCCCTTCAGATGCATTTTTCCCCAGTTTCTTAGTTTCTCCTAAACTCTGCCGGAACACCTCATTTCTGTTTGGAAATGCTGACTTCAGGAACAGCAGTATCCAGAACAGCAAGTCAGCAAACCAGAAGTGATGGATATCTTCTGTAGATTTTGAGGTTGCACCTTTTTGAATGCTTTAGGTGTTTTCCTCTTTCCCTGGGATCCTCAGCTGCTGGGGAAGGAGAGAAAAAGGGAGGATGAGATGAGGACTGGATGACAGAAGAGCACTGAGAGATAAAAAGTGCAGAGATCAGATTAGAGGGAGGGGAATGAAGAAGTCAGGAAGGCAGCACATCCCTTTAAATATCCAAGGGCTTTTTTCAGGAGCCAGTTGAAGGGAAGGATCTGTATCTCTAATGTTATTCTGTCTGCTGCCTCCCTTTTTCAGTGTTGCAACTCAAAAGATTTTGTAAAGGAAAAATGAGAGGAGAAAGCAGGAGTTGAGTATTAAGTTCTTATCTGTCCTCACTGTGACAACACTTTCAAATACTTTGTCTAGCATTCTGAGCCCTTCCTTGATGAAGTCTATTTTCCTTTTCTCTTTGCAATCATTTCACTTTCCAGTGTGTCCAAAGTTGATTGTAAAAATGTTCATTTTGCTTGCCACACCAACCACATACACCTCCTTTCCATATTTCTTCTCAGTGTGGATTATTCAGGGGAAGAAACAGGAGTTCTTGTTCCTTTCTAACATTTCACATAATCCATCTGGTTAAGTGTCTGCTACCTTCTCTTCTGCTATTCACTTAATTGTGTACTTTCTGTTGCATGCAGGACAAGCATCTAACAAATCATATGGTGTGTAACTTCCATTCTGTGCTCTTGTTCTCTACCCCATGACTCTTTCAGGCTCTAATGTCCTCAGTGCTGCCATTTCTCCTCAAACAGTACTTCTTGCAGAAAGCTTTCCTCTTGTGTAAATGGAGGGATTGAGTTCTGCCTTTTTGTTTCACTTGCAAAGATTAAAAGTATGAAAGAGTGTGATTTTTTTTTTTTTTTTTTTTAAAAACATGACTGTATCATTTTTGGTATTCATAGAAATATCCAAACTTTGGGGAGAGAGGGAGGTGGGTTTAGCTTTATTGGCCACCAAAAAGGAGATCAGCATTGGCAGAATAGATGACCCACAGGAAGTAAAAGAAGAAAATCCTCCTTTGCCCTATAACTGAGATTTTTCTGTTGTCTTTAGGTTTTGAAGTAACCTTTCATTTAGGTGAAGAAAGTTGTCTTGTATTGCCAAGACAAGAAAGTCATCTGAAATCTCATTACGAGAAAATTACACTGCAGTAGGTTCCCTCCAGGTGTATACCTATGCAATAAAACTAATTGTGTGCAGGTTGTGTGACCCTTCCCGCTCTTCCACAGCAGTTACACACACGTGGGCTTGGCTACTGTAGTGAGTAAACTGCAGCACCACAAAGCTTGTCATGAACCAGGTGCCCAAATACTTTCAGTCATGGTCTGTCATGTTGTGAATGAATGACTTGTCACCGCAGTATCCCTGCAGTTGACGCTCAAGCCAGCTAGGTTGAACTGAGTTCAATTTGTCCTTGGTCTGCAGCTTAGCTACTGTCTTAGTGTCCTTTCACCACTGTTCGGCCTTTCTGTCTTCACTGCCTGCCTGGTTTAGATTTGTGACATTAAGAAAGTATTTACTTAATAGCAGGCTAGCTGCTTTCCTCTAGTCTTCCAGTCATGGTAGATGCCGCCCTCTGTCGTCTGTATTGCCCTTAATCTTGGCTTTTGCTTCATCCTCTGATGCAACTGCTGCATTTACGGGTTGACAGATGACTCGTTTTATATTACTGTAGAATAATGATGGATCTTAATGAGAGGTGAAAGTAGCAAGAACCAGCTCTTGAACAATGTGTGTGGATGAGGCTAGAATATTCTAGAGTGCAGTTTCTTGCAGTGACTTAGGACTTAAACCCACTATAAAGATAGCTTAAGTGACTGTTGAAACAGTAAGTCCATGGAGAAAAAAGGAATGAGAAGGTTAATCAAACATTCTATATAATAGGTTCATCTTTAGGCAACACTAGACTGAACTGCTACCGTCTGAACAGCCCAGTCTAGTTGAAAATAAATATTGTTGCGAGAACATAGCTCTTTATTCTCTGCTGAAGGTACTTTTTAAAAATATCTCCTATCCTTATTCTAATGTATTTCACTCAGATCTTGTATATAGTTATTGTTTGTTGATTTTTATTTTGGTTTAAGTGTGCATGGTGTTTTCATTTACAGGGGCATGTGGCAAACATGTTTTCCCTAACTTTGCATGCTTAAACCGGTGTATTCTCTGCAGTGGCATAAAGAAAATGGGTTTATTTAAAAACAGTAGTATTTAAGACAGCAGGTCTGGAATACCATGTTTCAGTGGCCAGTTAAAAATCTGGAATGCTGTTAATCTCTGAAAGTTTATACCGTGTGCCAGCTGTGAGGGGCCCTAAGCGAGGTTAGAGTTGTGTTGGACTACTGGACATTTATTTACTACTTCCATGTTAGTTTTAATGATAAGCTATCTGTAGAAGACCTCCCAAAACAGGGCTGAGACACGGCGGTGGAGTATGGCTGAAAAGGCCAGAGCTGTCGCTGCCTGCTTAACAGAAGATAACAGGGAAGGAGTTGTCAATCCATTGGGTGCCTATTTTTATAGGCAGTAGAGCCTCAAAAGCCATTTAGCTCATCAAACGTAAGGTTGGGTTGAGCTGAATAGTTCTCTGTGTGTTGACTAAATCTCCATTATTTGTAATGGGAACTGAGACACTCGACTGAAATGGGGAGACACCTAGTTAAGTGCCTTATTCAGCGAGCTAAATCCTACTGTGTGCTTCTGAGAGTTCTTGGAAACATAAAGTGCAAGTACAGGGGAGGACAGTACAATGTTTCAGTTTCTTTGTAAATAGGGCTTATGCTAAACAAAGAGCATGTAAATCTCAATTTCTCTTGGAAAAAAGTGTTATAGCAAAAAACTTACAATCTTATTATGCAAATTGCATTTTAAACCTGATTCCAAATTCAAATCAATTGTATGACAAGCAGTCTGCAAATTTCCAAGTTTTAGTCTTAACCTTTAGACCAATTCCTACACTATCTGATAGAAGTTATCCCTCTTCTACAAACAAGAAAACGTAAACGTACACCTCCCTGTTTGTGCTGGGGGTAGCCTGTTTTGTAAAATGTAGAAGGTTAAAAGCACAGTATAATGAGTGTTATAGAATGCCTTGCCATTGAAAAAGCTGTGCAATATCTTCTAGTCTGCGTATGATACAGCCTGTTAAGCTTACAGACTTTCTCTGTGTCATAAACTTTACTGATTTATATTTTTATTTTTAACAATTCTCCATTAATTCTTGTCAAGGAAACAAACAATATACACTGCCAGGAACTTTGAGACATAATGAGATACTTCAGTTACAGTTCAAATTCCCCCCCTCCCTGGATGTTTCATTTACAGAATCACGGAATTTTCAGAGTTGGAAGGGACCTCTAGAGGTCATCTAGTCCAACTCCCCTGCTGACGCAGGAATGCCTAGAGCACATTACTCAGGACTGCATCCAGGTGGGTCTTGAAAATCTCCAGAGAAGGGGACTCCACAGCCTCCCTGGGCAGCCCGTTCCAGTGCTCTGTCACCCTCACCGTAAAGAAGTTTTTTCTTATGTTTGGATGGAACTTCCTGTGTTCCAACTTGTGCCCGTTGCCCCTCATCCTGTCACTGGGAACCACTGAAAAGAGTCTTCCTCCTCCAACCCACCCTTTAGACACTTCTAAGCAAGAATAAGATCTCCCCTCAGCCTTCTCTTCTCCAGGCTAAAGAGTCCCAGCTCTCTCAGCCTTTCCTCATAAGGGAGGTGCTCCAATCCCCCAGTCATCTTTGTTGCCCTATGCTGAACTCTCTCCAGTAGTTCCCTGTCCCGCTGGAGCTGGGGAGCCCAGAACTGGACACAGTATTCCAGTTGTGGCCTCAGCAGTGCAGAGCAGAGGGGGAGAATGACCTCCCTCGACCTACTGGCCACACTCTTCCCTCTGCAGCCCAGGATTCCATTGGCCTTCCTGGCGACAAGGGCACATTGCTGGCTCATGGATAACTTACTATCTACCAGGACCCCCAGATCCTTCTCCTCAGAACTGCTTTCCAGCAGGTCCACCCCTAACCTATATTGGTGCCTAGCATTCTTCCTCTCCACAACCATCTTTACATCTTACTGTTGCAAAGCTTTTTGTTAAAAATATTGGGAGAGGGAGTAATTTTGCGTTAATTAATTTGGAAATACAGTGTTGTGGCTAGTTCTCAGCCATGATTAAAAAGAAATAAATCTTAACTCCCCATCCCTTTCCAAACCAGTAGCTGATATACTTCTAATCAAGACAGAGTTGGCCTGGGAACTGGTCGAAGGATCTTTAGCTGTATTTGTGAAGTATAGCCAGCACTGGACACTAAATTTCTCCTTTATCTCAAGCCAGATGACATGACTCAGATCTTGAGAAGAGTGAACAGAGAACCTTAACTTCCATTGTCCAGCAATCCCGGTTCTGGCTGGACTTGAGAGAGACTAGGCTGGAGTCTTTCAGATCTAGGCAGGATTGGATGTGCCTCATTGCTCTTTGTGTGCAGAGAAGCCAGCTTTAAGGAGAAACACCCTTTTCTCTGAAAGGAACCATGACAGAAAGGCAGTTACACCAGCTATGTGGTCTTCCTTAGCAGCAGTTACTGTTGTCGGAGTAGACCAGTTACTTGCCTCATACCAGGTCTTGCAAATAGAAGGCAGCAAACTTCCCATGAATTGTGATACGAAAATCTCGCACAAAGTTGGTTTCTTGTTTGCCTTGTCACCTTTTGGCACATCCTGTGGTATTCCCAGTTGATTTTCCAGGTTTATGACCCTGAAAAAACACATACAGCTGGTGTTTGTGTGTCTAGAGGCAGGATTTCCTTTAATTGACTGTAGGAAAAATTGTTTTAACCTGAAATATTTTAAATGTTGTGTAATTTAATAGAGTAGAATTTAATTAATATGATTATATGGGCCATCTCAGACTGGAGGGAACTTCAAAAGGAGAGAGGTTCCCTTATTGCTGATGAAGGCCAGATCTGGTCCTGGCCAAAACTGCACTCAGGCTGACATCTGCGCTGTATTCGCGTATGCACAGAAGAGCTTCATACTGGTAAACAGCATTTATTTAGGTTGAAGTTGTGATAAGAGCACAGTACTGCAATTCCAGGCTGCATGGGTAGAGTCCCAGTGGTAGGCTTTTCTCCTACTAAGATTTATCTATTAATTTTGAGTTCAAGCTGTTCATCTTAGGTGTACAAGGACACCATAAATGGAGTAAATTTTACTGAGATAAAAGAAAACCTGAGAACAAAGGAAGCTTAAAATAAGCTTAATTTAGAGGTTGTCAAATCTTAGCAAGAGAGATGTAAGCAGTTGTTCTGTAGGCATTTCTCATATCAGTACAAATAATGTTTTTGTTACAGCATTTGCACCAGTATAGAAGTTTCTTAGTTTTAACTGTGCATATGGGGATTGGGGGGACCTGCAGGAATAAAACAAGAATGACAAGTACTGAATGTTCAATATCAATATTGAATGTGTATTATCAAAATATTACAAGCCTTTCCACTTTGTTTCTAGAATTAAATTATAATACAAGATAAGCCATTTAAATGTATATTATAGCAGAATGTGGTCTGTGCTCAGTCATGGTCTCAAACAATGTTGTTTGCGGTACTAGTCTTCAGAAAATATCATGGGCTGCAGACCCCCGAGTTGATGGCTCAGCCCTGACGTGACCGCACGAGATTCAGCCGCTTTGAAGGAAATCTGTGGTGTAAACTGAAGAGGATTGTGCCCTAACCCTTTGCTTTATTAGCTGAGCATGCCTTTGTTCAAGTTGCTAGAGGGAAAACTAGTTTGATTTAAGCTGTTTGTGTGTACAACAAAACATTAATGGGTAATTTCTTAAGCTAATTTTTACACTTCTCGCAAACACAGTGCTTTTTTCATCTCTTTAAATGTTAATATAAATATTTTTCTTTTTCTAGGGTGAAAATCCTATTTACAAGAGTGCAGTGACAACTGTGGTCAATCCTAAATATGAGGGAAAATGAACACTGCTTGTATAACTTCACAACACTGTATGCAGCATAGCAATTTTTGTAGTCACAGCAAGATAGATTTAGGGCAAACTGCAGTGATTTTACTAATTCATTACATATAGGTTTGTTTTCCTGTGCAGGTTTTGAAAATGTACCATATGTAATTTTTTTTTTTTGCGAATAAAAGTAATCAGTGCCAGGGGTCTGACAAGAAAACTTGAGACTGTGTAGCCTAGTCAGCTAAGGTCACATGGTGCCTTTTTGACCTTTTCCACTCCCATGCTGTGAATCCAGGTCTTCTGCAGGGTGCGATACTGCTATGGCATGACTGGGAGGGAACTGGTTAAAGCAATCAGCATGAGGGCTCTGCCTAGCCATTTAGTATTAAACATTTTAGCTTTACAGGGAAATCAGGGCTTGAGTTTGCAGATATAATTAAACTAATGTAGCATGGAGCTGGTGCTTAATTGGTCTTCTATTGCTAGACATATGATTAAGTATATGGTAAGTTGAGTAAGTTGGAAGCGAGCAGTATAAAGGACTGAAAAGTGTGTGCATACTTATTTTTATTTGCTTATTGTCAGGTTGTGGTTAAAATTAAAAGGTTTAAGAAGAATGTTAAGAAGGGAAAAAATAGCTTTAAAACACGTGCCATTACTGAAAAAGTTGCTGACTGGTAACTTGCTTAGTTTCCTTTGTAAATTCAAGCCCTGGATGGCAGTATCATGAAGTACCTTACCAAGACATCCTCAAAACACATAAGGGCCTTACATCATACTGTGTCTTTATTCTGTAATGTTTCCTTGGTTTAAAGCCTGGTGCTTTGTCACCCTGCTAATCTTTTTAACGTATTTGGTTGCAATTCTTTTTGTAATATTTTTGTATCAACATGAGCTTTTTTTTTCCCTCTTTTTAGCGCAGTCTTAGCTGTAAATTTGCCTTGACCCTGTAGCTAAGATTGCGTAGTTTGTCATGTGACATGAGTCACACATCATTCTTGACATGTGCCATGTATATTTGCCTTTGACCATTCAAACTGCATTGTAGTCATATTCTTGTTTTAAGTGCCTTTTTACTTTAACAGATGTTCACTTTTTACAGTGCTATTACTGAAGTTATTTATTAAATAAAAGTACCTTAAAATACTTAAATATCGTCTCTTTTTCTTGTAGAAGTTGATACTATTCAAAAAACCTGAGAACTGTGTCTGTCTGGGCAAGGCATAATAGACATTGTAATAATACCAAACATCTCCTTTACATCAAATCTGAGACAAGTGAAGTAGAAGTGATCTTGGGTAGCAAAGGTTAGCTGTGGTATAAAATGCAGAAGGGCCAGGATGCAACACCGTGCTCCATGTTACGTAGGGTGGCCATTGATGTAAAGCCCCAGGCTTTCATTTGCATGTGTGCTAAAGAAGTTCTATAGTTTAATAACTGTTCCAGCAAATGGACTGTCTGGTTAATATTGTTTCACAACACATGATAAATGTGAAAAATTACTGCATTTTGTAGGAAAAGAAAGTCATCCAAATTTTTTAAGGGTATAATGTTCTAGATCGATTATATATAGAGTATATTGATGGAATCTGTATGATTCGTCTTTTTTTAAAATGCTGGTACTTCAGGTTATCCTGAGACGCTATGGGGATGTGTTCTAAAAGTCCCTTTTAATCTCCATCAGAGGGCAGAAGGAGCCTGGTTTCCCTGAAGTGGGAGGGGGGCATCGACAGAGAGGTTGGGCTGTGTGTCTGTCTCCATCTCTCTCTGAGGGAAGCAATGGGAGACAGGAGGATCCGAGAACCAGTTACAAGGTAGATTTGATTGTCTAAAGCTGGTTACTGGACGGATCTGTTGTGGGGTGGGCAGGCAGGTGGATGTTGGTATGTTGGTGCGTGCAAAGGGGGGAGGTTTGCAGCAGCCACTGGAGCCGGGCAGGCACAGGTGGCAGCAGCAGGGGAGAGCAGAGATCTTGGGGGGCAGCTGCTGGATAGACGGAGTGTCTAAGCCCAGCTGCAGGAGGGATGGACATTGTGGGTATGTCTGGTTTTCCCACTAGCAGGCCTCCATTCTGATCAGCTGGGAAGGTGAAGGGGCAGAGGCCACTGATCCTGTACGTATTTCCCTGAGTGGTGTTTTCTATGATGCTCTGTGTGTGTATGTATGCTCTGCGTACATGTTTTGTGCGTGCATGTGCTTACTGGGAATACATGCTTAGGCCCACTGCAGGTTGGACCTGGAGGCATGGAGCTGCTGCAGTCTTGCTTCTCTTGAGCTACTATATTGGCAACGGGTACATATTCTGCTGGTTGGTGCAAATCCTTCATAACAAAGTCCATAGTACTGCTCTGTATTAGTTCTTACATTGTGAATGCTCTTTCTTGTATTGCCTTTCCAACTAAGGGAACCAAAACAGCCTAAGAATGCCATCTAACCCGACCATTGGATAAGAAACCAGTGGGAGCTGCACCTGTATGTACAGCTTATGTTGTCGGTTCCTCTTGATACTGACTACAGAATTGTGACTTGACTGTGGCCACAATGGATGAGATTTTGTTTTGGACATTTGAGTACTTACCTCCCTTCCTACTGCTTTGGTCACTTCCTCAACAATACTGAGGATTTTCAATAGCTCCATAAGAAAAGATACAGAATGCGTTTAGAAAAAATTTCTGCATTACTTGTCCATGAAAACTGTCTTCATTGGAGACAAAGCAGCTGTTGATTTTTCAATATTCTAGAAAGATTAATCCCAAATTTCTATTTCAGACAATATCAAAGTCCCCTTCAGATCTGTCTTTTTACCTCTTGGTCTTTCCCAGACTGCACCGAACACTGGAGTCCTGAACTAACCAGAATTCATGTCATACAGGTAGCCGAATGCTGACCTTTAGGAACCCCGATCCCTGGACAGCATTACCAGTCTTGCTAAATTAAGCAAATTTTTAATTATGTGTACATTAACCTGGTTCTGCCCATTCATCTATGTTACGTGTTCTGCAGTTTCCTTAACAGGTCTGGTTTCAAAATGCTTTAGTGGGTTGGTAGATGACTCTTTCAGAGAGATGCTCCTGAACACTTTGAATTCAAGTGGCCCGTTAAGGAGAGCTTTTTTTAAATCCTTGTTTAAATTGGGTTTCTAGTAGCCACTTCCAGCCAGATGGAAGCTGCTTAATATCTCCAAGTGAACAGTTGCTTAAATGAGAGAGAACAGCTGCCATCCCACAGTATCAGATTCAAGATACTATAAGTGTCACAGAACGTATGATTTGCTTTAAAGCAGGATAGGATGTTATAGCTAAGAGAGATACTGTCGTTCAAATATGGTAAAATTTCAGTGCTGGGAAACAGAAGTAGTTGTGAATCCTTCCTGGCTTATAAATACTGACCTCAGCTACTTACCCTGAATTCTGCAAGTTGATGAAGCAGTGAACTCTTGCTAAAATACCAACAGATGCATAGACTCAAAAGACTCTGATCTCGCACAAGCCAGATATAAGATCCCAGCAGTATATCTGTTATGAGAGAATTACAGTTAGTGTAACCATAGTCTGGCTATCATTAATCCATCAATTTCCGCAATTCCTGTCCAGTAACTAAAGAGCTAAGCTGGAATTGCTTTATGGCAGTTGTTACTGAAACAAAGTTTCTTATCCTGGGTTGAAACTATAATAGCAAAAATAGAAGTCAGCTAAAGAAAATAATTCTCTCATCACATAGTTTATTAAGTAACATCCATGAACTAACTTTGCCACAGTATGTTGAGCCTCTTGCCTTAAACTACCTCTACGCTGCTTGAAGACTAATATAGAGCACAAACTGAAACAGCCTCTTAGCACAGTCTTGAGCACCTATGTATGAAGAAATCTAGACATAAATGTATACTTCCTCTGGGATTCTGCTGGTTTTCTTTCCTTTTCTGCACAATTGCATTGCTCTACAATATGACCATTTTTTCTTTTCCATAACAAATACAAATTCATTCCCAGAGGAGCACAGANACTTTTTTTTTTTTTAAAGTAAAACTCCCTTATTTACTAAAGCTTTGGTACTGATCAAGTAGAAGCCATGAAAGGGTATGCTCTAGCTACAAAGTTCTAATATTTAGAGGGTGTTGTCTAAGCACTTCTGTTTTGCTTTCTGAAAAATAAGAATTGCTGCCCAAGCAGTTATCTAGCAGAAAGAAAATATTTATAAGCAACTGTGAATACAAGTACCAAAAGACAGTGCTGCAAAATAATTCAAGTGAATGTTCATTAATAATAATAAATACATTAACCCCCATCTCATTAAAATGGATAAATTGCAATGAGGAAAAAACACTGTAGGGCGTAATTTTAAATAACTTGAGAATATTTGGGTTAAATATTAATTCTAAATGAATTTTGAAGGCAGGTTTTTTAAAAAACATTAACAGTAAACTAAAGTTTCATACAGATCAATGTAAGAAATAGCTTCTAAAATAGAGGAAAAAAAAATAGTCACTCTGTCAATGGAAAATGATCAGAAATACTGTATTTGTTTATTCTTCATAGGATAGTTATATGAACTGTCTCACCTTGCTTTAACACTGCATTACACGAAACATAAAAAAGTACTTTTATCCACAAGAGATTTAAAACTACTATATTGTACATTCTCTGCAATGTGAAACTTCAAACTCTGTTCCATGCCTAATTTTACATACATGATTAGGGTTGCCAAAGCAGACATTAATACACACTTAAAATTTAATCTTACTATTAAGTGATTTAAAGAGCAAGAATTTTGTTATCAATGTCTTGTACTGCATACTATTGAACGTTCTTTTACATATGTGATATTTTTTCTTGCTATTTGAAAGTTCCAAGCTGCATGTTCTTATCAAGATATTCATTACCGGCTAAAGATATCTCATTGCAAAGAATGAGCCAGCGCTGCAGATGAAAGTGGAGATTATTCTTCATATATACTAGGTATTGTGGATCAGCTTCTAATTGACCACAGCCTGCTTTTTCCCTTTGCTCTCTGCTTCCTGAGGACATGATGTACCAAAGGAGAGGATGGAGCTATTACATGGCACTGCTGGCAGCAAGGTATGTTGGCCAGTGTTGGTAATGGGGTGAATGTCGAGAAGCAGTTTCAGAGTGAGGAATGAATGGGAGTGGTCAGGAGAATGCCTAAGGTATGGGAGCAGCCTGCAGGGGAAGGAGGAGCCAGAGCTCATGTGAAAGAAAGGGAAATCCACCTGGTTTCCTTAAGCCACCCACACTCCTTCATCTACATGTTTGCTTGCATACCCTTTTACTGAGGGAGTTACTTTGTAATTATCAATGAATCTGTCTGATTAAATGGCTTGTTATCACATTCTCAACTTTTTGCAAGCTTTTCAGATTTTCTTCTATTTCAGCAATCAAAATTTCTTGTTTCCTGATGAGTTCGTCATGAGTTTCCCCTATAGAAAGTGCATGATTTTGATGTGTCTCAGAAAAAAAATTACAGAACAGCTCTATAAAATGAAAACTGAGATACAAATATTTCTTTTCCATGTTCTGTATTTCCTCAGCAACACTATCGTGGCAATACAGAGCAGACAATATAGATTAATCAACCCATTGCTTTCATTCGATAAAGTAATTATTTGTGTTGTAAAAAAAATTTGAAAATTAATAAACTTTTTTCTTATCTGTTATTTTATTTACCTTTCATGTTAGCACAGGGTAAAGGCAAGTAAAGAAAAAGAAATGTGCATCTGAAGTGTCATAGATTTTATTCTAGAAATATTTCCTAACCAAAGCACAGCCGTAAGAATAATCAGTCACACAATCATGGCTTTTTTCTGAGTAAGGAATACAGACTCAGGATCAAGGCCTGCTTCAGAGTCCCATATAAAAAAAGGCATCAAAACCAGTAAGTCAGATCAAATGCATCCATTCTTCTAAACAAGCGGTAGTCTAAGAAGTAAGATGGGGTAAGGGGTAGAATTCCTGGCTTTTAATAAGGGTGCTGACATAGCATAATAGGTGTATCAGAAACTCTGAAAGGATGATAATTGATAGGACTGATAAAAGTCAAGCCATCTAACAGTAATGCCTAATTTCAAAAAGTGAAAGTATAAAAAATAAATTTAAAGGGGTAGCTAAACATGTTTAGAGGAGGGCACCAAATTATTCTTGGGCACCGCAGAACCTGTTCAAGAAAGACTTCAGAAAGATCACAGAAACAAAAGAAGGACTGATTAAACAGCCAGCAGAAGCAGCTGATTAAAGTAAGATGATGTTCTTGAAAAAGCTGAATTGCATTTAAATGAAGAAAATAAGAACAGAAAGTTAAACATTAAAAGTGTGCTAAAGAGGATTTAGGGCCTCACAGAAGACATAAAAACTAATAAATACACTGGAACAAGAAGCCTGACACTGAGATGTAAGGACAATTGATGAGGGGTCTGGACAACATGACTTAGGAGGAGCGGCTGAAGGAATTAGGAGGGGAGACCTTATTGCTCTCTACAAGGACGTTGTAGTGAGATGGGAGCTGGTCTCTTCTCCCAAGTAACTAGTGACAGGACAAGAGGAAATGGGTTCAAGTTGCACCAGGGGAAGTTTGTGCTGGACATTAGGAAAAATTTTTTCACTGAAAGAGTTATCAAACATCAGAACAGGCTGCCCAGGGAGGTGGTTGAGTCACCATCCCTAGATCTGTTTAAAAGTCATGTGGGTGTGGTGCTTGGAGACATGGTTTAGTGGCAGACCTGTTAGAGTAGGGTCAATGGTTGGACTAGATGATCTTAAAGGTCTTTTCCAACCTAAATGATTCTATGAATAGAGAAATAACAGAATATGTAAACTCACTCTTTGCTTCTATATTTACTGTGGAGGAGTTTAATGAGATAGTCAACACAAAACTCCCCATCATGGGGCAAATACCAGAGAAATTATTCAAATTGAAGTGTCAACAAAGTGTTTGAGATAAATCAACGAAAGGAATAGCAGCAAACTGCCAAGAGCCAATGCTAATCATTTAAGAAGGCTTAAGGAACTCAAGAATGCATGCCAGATCTCATTGCTATATGAATGGAAAATGGCTAACATACATAGTCTCAATTTTCAAGAGGGTTTCTGCGAGTGAAAAAAAAATACAGAAGAGTTATTCAGATGTTTCTACCACTATCTGGTAGAAATGATAAGAACAAGTGGACACGTGGGTCAGTGTAACACATTGTGGAAGAGTCAACATGGGCAAAGGGAAGTCATACCTCAGAAATCTACTAGACTTCTTTAAGGGATTCAGTAACGTGCAGACAAAGAGAGATCATTCCATGCAACTAGATTTCCAAAGGCTTTCAACAATGCTTTTCATCAAAGACCCTTAAAGAAACTTCCAGGGGATGTGAAGAAAGTCTTCAAATGAATAAATAACTATTAAAGTCAGAAGATAGAAAACACAGCATAGGAATTAATTGACAGATGTCATTAATGGAGTCTTCGACCTGCTGGCAATGCTCCTCATAATGCAGTCCAGTATGCCATTAGTCTTCTTTGCCATCAGGCCACTGAATATGTACAGTGAGAGGCAATGGAAAAGGTGAATAGCGGAAGACCAAAGAGTTATCAGACAAAGATGGTTCCAGGCTTAAAATAAACCTAAGGTACTTTTTCCTATGACCCACAATTAAGTTGTAAAATACTTTGACATACTCTGGATACTGTGGATTTAAAATGAATACATAAATTCACAAAAATAGAATTCATCATAGGATATTAGCTGCAGAACATAGCAAATATGGCTTAGTTTAAAACTGAAGAATATTTTGGGAAGAATCATATGCTGTTCTCTATACATCTGCCTTTGAACACAGATAGAAACAGGGCACTGGATTATAGGAACCTTTAATCTGATCCAGGATGGTTGGAAACCTTTATATTCTTTAGTAATTACCATTGATGCAGCAAAGTTGGCTAGCTGCAAGAACCCGAGCTTGTTGCAGACCTTTCCAGTTTGATTCCAACCTAGTAAGCAAAAGCTTTCATCTTTCTGTTACCGCCAGCATTTTATTCTCTATCACAAGGTAAATACTTTGTAGCAATAATTAGAAGTAAATTTACTATTTTAAAATCTTATTCAAAAGAAATAATAGACTTATTTCAGTAAGGTTGTCTGGCCTGCTACTTTGTGTCACAGTGAAGGGCACATCAAAATCTCATCCTACCCAGAACAGGAGGCAAGAAATTCTCTTTATTTCAAGACTCTCCACTGATGTAAAACTAGATCACTTTTCCATAAATATCTCAAACAGCAACAGGAAAACAGTGTATGCCAAGAGTTCTGGGAGCCGTTGCAGGAGAAGAGGTGCCTGGCAGAAAGATCTGAAAAAGACACTTCACTTCAATACATCAGAAAAAAACATGCATACACTTAACAGTACATGACTAGGAAGATAACCACCAGTTATATTCTGTTCTTTCATATGGTGCATGAATTCTGTTACATGAATATTGGGTGTAATTTATAGAATCTGTGATTTTTCAAAGCCACCTATACCTTGGAAGCTTCCAAATCTATCTACATTTCTACAAGAACTGGTGTTTTAGTGAAATGAACCACGTGCCAACCAATTTAATCCACAAACTAAAATGTGATGATTCTGTGCTCCTGTTTGAAACATTATCTGCAGGCAGTAAATAAAAAGTGTTAAAAATAAAAGTTTGTGTCAAATATTGCCTTTCACTGGCACTGTAGTGGCATCTTCATCCATTCAGGATCCAGAACACTGAGCCCTCCCCTGGGTGTGGGCAAGTATAATACAGTTTAGTGGTTGGAGTACACCATCGAATATCAGAGCTTTATTGGACTCCATTCCTTGTTGAAACTGGATCACTGTGCAGTCAGAAACCTAGAAGTCTTTTGGACAGTTGACAACCAGGAAGGCATGATACTGTGTAACAGGTAATTTAACCCATTCAGCTTCTGCTGAACTGCTGTTTTTGACTTGGGCACCTCAGTTCTTAATGAAACATCTTAAGTGCCAAAGTAAGTAAGGTCTGATTTTTGCACTGAAATCAATCTCCTGTATAACACCAGTCATCAGATTTTTCTGAATTAATTCCTTTTGAGATAAAAAAATTAAAATGGAAATAACCCATTTTTATTTTACATTGGTAAGGAATACATCACAATGCTGACAAGTATGCAGCTGGAATACATTTGACAGGACAATTAATTCCGTATTTATCTAATTTCATAATAAAAATATATTTCTGCAAAACTTTAGTGACTTGTCGATCTCAGCTATGCCAACATTATAATTGCTATTAATCAATAGGGTAACTTCAACACTGCTCAAAAAAAAATTAAGTGGGTTTGCATCTTACCTTCCATAAAACAATACTGAGTGTTTCAAGAATTACTGTAAATTAATTTTAACTGTCCAGACGGCTTCTTGATCAGCTTATTTAGTACCTTTATGAGACAGTCTTCAGCTCGCAAATATGTAATCAGCTAATGCATGTGCAGACTGGAACACTACCTATGTCCCTGTAGTATAAAAATTTCAGTCTAACAAATTTAGTATTAATTTCCCTTATATAGTACTTTTTCTGAAATATCCCATCAGTTCCATTAGAGTTTAATAAAACCTGAAAATCAGACACAAATTAGTACAAAAAACTTTTCTGAACCAAGTTTTTCCTGCTCATAGGCAATCTTTCAAACTTCAAATAATTTCCAAATATATTCTCAGAATTACAAGTCTCACTATCAACAATTTTATATGGAAATAGTTTCTTAGAGCTACAACATTATGTCATTAAATTTTCTTATTAAGTTTATATATTGAAATTTCACTAGCCATTTAACAATGGCATAGTTATTAAATTAAGATTTGTACTTAGATATAAAACATATTGTAGTTGACACCTTAAACCATAATACTGTTTTCAGAAGCTTTTAAAACAAGATAGCTGCAGCACAATAGAGAAGGTGGATTCAGCCTGTAAGAAGTATTCTGCAGCTTCACTAGAACTGCAAGAGCATAAGACAGTAATGGCTACAGCAGAAAGAATGCAAAGCAAATGTGCAAAAGAAAAAGTTTACATAAATTAGCTCTCTCTTCTGTGCTTTAGAACATAGGTCTTCAAGGAACTTGGCTGCAACCATCACAAAATTGTATTTTAAAACTTACTGAGAACTTTAAGGTAAGTTTTATTAATGTTAAAATGACTTAAATACATATTTGCATCATTAGTTATATTTTTCAGTTCTATTAATTAAGTACAGAATTGGGCAGAAAAAGATTGAGGGATGTATCAAAAAAGAATTTATAATCTTCTGATCTGTTTGCCTATCTTGATAGGGCAGAAGACTTAAGGCTAATTAACACTTAGAGTGTATAGATCACTTTAGAATATTTGTTTACATTTCTTCTATGACTAAGAAATATAATCATCTAACATATTCCAAATTAGACACAGATTATAATAATACATATTTTCAGTACAAAATCAGATATTTAAGCATCCATCCTAGGACTATCTACCAAAACCATAATTTTTACTGATCGTATGTACAGATGAATGTACATATAGGGTCTCACCCTCAGACCCACATATGCCTAGTTGATCTGCTACAGAAGTCTCCACTTCCTGCAAGTCTTTCAATTTTTCTTCCAGACTTGCAACTACAATCCTCTTTAGCTCATATCCTCTCCTCTCTATAGCAAATGATAGATATATTAGTCAATTTAGAGTTTTATAAACTCTTGTAATAGAATATTTTAAACTACAGTGTTTATTGTTGAGAAGTTGCCTTTGCATTCTCATAGTAAATACAGTATGCTCAATATTAGACACAGTAATTACTCAAAGGTGGTTTTTTAAAATATTTAAATTGAAGAATGAAACTATTCTATAAACTGTTATGGAATATCACAGAAGATATAATGCAAGTATGTAACATTCTCTCTGTACAGCTTAAAGACTAAAAGCAAATAATTCCTGCCTGCTGCAACTTATACCTTTGATAACATTTTCCAATTATGGTAACAATCCAGTATTGCAGACATAGATCAGAAGTATATTTTTATGCATATTCAACTATTATGCTTCTAAGTTATCAGTCATTTAAAAATGTATTTTCTTTAAAAATTGTACCATTCAGTCAACCTAAAATATCACACCTCAGTGCCAGAACTTCAGTCAATGGCCATTTTTCACATAGATATTCCCTTCAACTTCTTACTTTTTTCTTGATGTCTCAAGCAAAAGAATTCTAAACATTAAAATTTGCTAAAATAATTTCTATGTTTATAAAAAGCCAGTCCTGTACTCTCACTCCTAGAAGATACAAATGTCTCAGTGATTCTACTCTATACCCACACAAAACTGTTAGTGAATAAATAATACGGTGTCAGACTTCAGCTGTGTACTTACCATGCATGCTGCCTGTTTGCCTAGCTGCCAGAGCCAGTGTTTCCTGCAGGTCTTTCAGATTTGATTCCAAAATTGCAAGAAGCTTTCTCTGGTTTGGTAGCTCATTTAGTCTATTATCTGCAGTAGGTGCAAAAGAACAGTCATTAATTAGAACACTACATTTCTATATTGCTTTCAAAAATTGAATCCTATCAGATGGACCTTGAACTTAAAATTTACTTTATATTGGAAATAACATCCATGATATAATAAAGTATTAGCCTATACTTTGAGTAATGTTTAAAAGAAATTCCTAAGCCTTGAAAAGAAAGCATTGTCAGTTGCTCATAATTAAGCAATACCAAAATTAAAAAGTGCATAAGGAATGAAAAACAATGGCACTTTTATTATCCTGTTAACCCAGCCCTCCTGAATGTGTTACATTTCAGATTTGAGCCCCACAAAACAAGGATTATTTTTTTTGTTTATATCGCAATGTAACTGTGATTCTCATTCAAGCCTCTGGATCATCATATCTGATTTTTCCATCTTACACATCATAATAGCAAGAAGGAATTATGGTCAGACATAGGACTGGGGATGAGTTCCTGACCCTAATTAAATCAATCACAAAATTCTCATCAGCTGCAGTGGATTCCACCATAAGTCATTAAATAGTATGAATCATCTGGGCCCTGAGTGCAACCTGTTCCCCCTTCCCAGGTGCTCAGCTACCTGTGGTCAAAAACAGCTCTGGTATGATGCAGCTTAGTAACCTGGGGAGAAGGTTACAGGTTCACACCTGCTGTGAAAAGAGCTGTGTGACAGTAGGTTGTGAAAGGAGGGTCTCTTCTGCTTGGCCTGGGAGCTGTGGGAGCTTTCAGGCCCTTGCCTGAGCTATGTCGTAGGCATGCTTTTGCCTGACCATGAACCTCACTGATCTTGCCCTGCTGACTTGATTTCCTAGCTTGACTTTGGACTTGTCATGTCATTATAGCCTGACAATCACTGGGCTGTTGGCTGAACCTGGTTGCTCTCACCAGCCCTGATTCTGACCCTGACATGCTGACTTGACCTCAGATTGTGTCTTATCATTTTGGACTTGTGATCTGGACCGTTAGGTGATCCTAATGAACATAACCGGACCAACTCTGCTTGCCTTGCCCAGCTATTGTGGGATAGTGCTCGTCAGTGAAGATACTTCCCCTGATCATCTTGCTGTTATCGTCATCTCCCAGATGGCCTTCCCTTGTGGAGCAGCCTATTCTCGCTGCTTCCTGACATACATAATCTTACTGTCCTTCATCTCCCATCTTTTCTTTCTCTTTTGCCTTCTTCCTATTTTTGATGCCATTGATCATTCTTGCTTTCCTGGCATTTTACAGCCACTAGGCTTGAAGATTGTTTCTTTTTTCTCCAGTTCTTTTTAAGACTGTTCTTTTAGTTCATCTTTTCATGAGCCTTTTCACTCTTTCCCTGCTCTCTCATTATTCCCTGGGGTAGTGTCTGTAGCCTTTTGCTTATTTTACATTATGTTCTCTCTCCAAACAATTTCATCAGCTAACACATCTTCAGTTATCATCTCCGTGATGATGACTAACAAATCAACTCAGCATCATTAATTGTTCTTCTAGTAATATTCTCCATCTGTCCTCTCAGATTATGTCATTTCAGGGTTTTATCAGCTTTAACTAAAGATATGAAAAAGAGATGATATCTTTCTTTCCAAAAACTCCCCATGTCTTTACTTTCCAAAACTAACTTTCTGGGTACTCAGGTGCATAATCTCAGGATACTTTCAAAGATTTCCCTCACATTACTCGTAATAAAAAAACCCCCACATACCATTTTGGGATCCTCCTCTACTCAACATCCTGTTTCCCTATTTGCCCAAACAGAAGTGGCCTCCTTTCAGTCCTTATAATATGTTATAAAAACCCTTATGAAAACCATTTCAATTTATTCATGTAATATCCTTGCCTCAACACTATTCCATCTGAATTCTTCCACCAGCTCCCCGTTCTCTTTGACATCAAATTTACATTTTTTAGTATTGCTTTTAAGTGTCCATGTAAC
The DNA here is from genome assembly GCA_013397275.1 of Burhinus bistriatus. Classification (NCBI taxonomy): domain Eukaryota; kingdom Metazoa; phylum Chordata; class Aves; order Charadriiformes; family Burhinidae; genus Burhinus; species Burhinus bistriatus. The sequence goes on along the minus strand of VYXH01011300.1, from coordinate 150,462 downwards.
ATATAAATCTACATCTTTAAAAAAAATAATAAATTAACCCCTGTATTAAGTAAAATATACCTAGTTACCAACTTTAAGAGGTATCTGAGCTAGTTTTAAATTAGCCCGGTATTGACAGAAGTCAGTTAGCACTAGTAAAATACCACCAGCAGAAGTGGTACTGAGCTTTTCGGCAGGATGTATTAGCTCATGCACAACTTTATGCATTTGTGGATAAATATTCTTTCTGCTCCCTCACAACATATTCTCTCATTAAGCTTTATGCTTATTTACATTTTGTACATTCTGCCAGTATTCCCAGTCTTGTTTAATTTATTTGACAGTCTGTCATCTATATATCAAATAATGTAAAATCTTTTAGGATATTTGCATTTAAGTTACTCTGAAAATAATTCTACTTTTCACGGTGTCTCCAGTAACTTTCACTCCTGTCTGTTTCCTCATCTTGAGATTGGGAGTTGCTAGAGCAGTAACACTTCTTGAATAAGTGCATACGAGGTGTTAGAGTAAATTAAACAAGGACCTAAATAATAGAATACAGATCTCTACATTTATTCTGCATTTACCAGTATTTCTGTCTATTTCACTGTCTTCAAAAGCTTCTTTGTCTTTCAGATCTTCTATACCTGATGACAGCTTAGCAAGCATACTGTGCAAAAGCTCAACTGTTTTCTTCCCTGCATAAAGATAAAAGCTACTCAGAAAGATGTTCACTAGACAAAACATCTAAACAGTGTCTAATGTTTTTCCTCTAGAAACTGGCACATGGTATTTTCTAAAAAGAGTGAAGTAAACTTTCTATAACTCTAAGAATTAGACTTTTTTGCATTTCTTGCTACAAGCATATGCATTCCATGCAGTTTCATCCAGTGATGAAGACAACGTATGTACCAGTCCAGGCATTTTGGCCCATTTTGGAAAGCACATCCATAGCACAGATGTAGGTCGTTTCATCCCCACATGAAGATTTTACGTTTTGCTGTAGAATATCTTTACCTCATCCTTTATTATATCATCTTTATTGGCTATTTTATACAGATAGACAAGGAACTGGCACAAATTTAAGAATTTATGGAGTTGGTCAAGTTTTAATAACAGTTGCGGGGCCGGGGGGGAAGCACTTCACTGAGGGCAAAACGTCAACATCTTCAGGAAATGTTTAATGTTCTCTTACCAGGTCCTTACACGATTAGCTTTCCACTTACAAGTTTTCAGGCCAACTTCTGCTGATGAAAGTGTTGATGCTTGTTGCATTTTACTCACTTGATTTATTAATGAAAGTCTTTCACCCTTTAAGAGAAGTTCTATCTCATTGGGAACATGACAAAAGCAAAAAGTTACTTTAGGAAAACACTTAGCTCGTAATATAGGACACAGAAACAGAGTAACATATTTTACTTTAAAACTATGTTCTATATTTAATACTGTGATTCTTTTGGACTATAGTATCTTATGTATAATACAAAATACATTACAGCCTTGATTATAATTTATATTAAAGCCACTGCATTGTCTTCTGTTAATGTAATGAAGCTTTAAAATAGCAGAAGTACCACTAGTATAAAACACATTCAGGCTTATGTTTATTGGTAATTTAAAGATCAAAAAAGGATTAATACGTATCATATTTCTGTTGCTATGTATTTACCTAAAACCAAGCCTTTATTACTTTGTAACAAACTTATTTGCAAGATGAGAATATGTACCCAACCATGCAAAGGTATTTGAAGACCTAAAAATTATTATCTCTTTTTACAGAAGCAAAAACTGAAGGTTCAGGGGACAAGGATGAGCAGGTTTGCAAAAGGTTAAGAAGTAAATTAATTGCCAGTGTGGCGATATCAGTGCAGCGTCTGAACAATGTCCTTTTCTGTCTAAAAAGACTGTAAACACACATGGACAAACTCCAGTTCTCTTGGCTAAATATCAAACAAGATGATTTCATTCATTTGTAGAATTTAAAAAGTATGACAACATAAACACATTTTGTAACACATACACAATAAGCATGTAAGGCTGACAGTCATTTCAGGAATTGTATCAGAAACCTTAGCAGGGCCAGGTGTGTCTTTTTTCTTCTGATAATCCTACAAGTTCCACTATTTATCAATTAAGAAGACATGATCTAGTCATTCAAGGAAGACTGACTGCCACAGAAAATAACCCATAATATTTGTGGAGTCACTTTGAAAATAATTATTTTCATTATAGGGATCCTAGATTATTGTTTGTCTGGATCTAAGTAAATTATGGTTATTTCTACTTGTGGCATAGGCTCCTCATTTGACAACTATTACAAAAATAGAAGCTTTACTTGTGTAAATATTCCCCATGCAGCAAAAATATTGTTACTAGTAGAACACATTAATGTACACAATTTTTCATATATGTTTTACAATTATTTAAAATTCATACTTTCTGCATGTCAGCATGACCGAATGTGTTTTATATATAATCAACACAGTCAGAAATATGTTCATTGGTGTTACAAATGCCCAGCATATTAGATAGAAATGCTTCTCAGTACTGTTAAAATACTGGATTTGGGAAGCCAAGGTTTCTGGCAATCTTTGGCATGATGGCACTAGTTACAATCAGACGCTCTTCTTTCAAAAGAAAATATAAGAATTAACTTTAACATCTACTACTTCTTTTTAGAGTACATGGAAGATTTTCTTCCTCAGGTAAGATGGTTTCCAAAGTTACATTCTATAATGAAAAATAATAGCATTATGTTATATTGTTTGCTATTATTACAACAGCTGTCAACTGATAAATGTTCTTATTTTAACATATCTAAGTCCTGAATAAACTCATTCAAACTATAAATTAATGAGTTACCTTTAAGAACTCAGAAGTAGCTAGTTAATTTAGTAAAACTAATTTCTAAACAGAAAAATGGAATAATATTTCCCCTTTTTTTCTCATTTTGATGTACTCATCAAATTCACAGAACTTTATACAGAAATGGAATTCCATCTTCACTTTTTTCCATCAACTTTTTCAAGAATGAAAAGTCTGGTATCAAACCAATGAAATGCTGGCAGTTGATAATTTAAAAGAAATTCTTCACTATTTGGAAAATTACAGAATATATATTATCTTTCTGTGGGTACGTATTTTGAACTGCTGAACTATGGGAACTGTGCTGGAAAAAGAAGAGAACTCTCACAGAGTAGTACTGGAGAAACTGTGTTGTATTCCAATGTACAAATTAAAACAGAGATGGTAGAAGTTTGCTATAGGTACTGCTGCCGCCATAAAACCCTTTAGAATCATATTCATCACTTCCATATGGCTAGCAATCATTAAGGTATTTTACTCCAAAATATGTTATTGATTATATTTATGTTTTAACATTTTTACAGGATAATCTTACATATTCCAATTTCTGTGTTAGGTTTTTACCTCCTTACCTCATGAGATTCTTGTAGACTGCTCTCAAATCAAAATACCGTAATGTAAGCATAATACAACACTCAAAGACATTCCACTACAGTCTCTGTGCTACTTCTGTCATGTAGAACTGACAAAATCCAAGACAGAAGGGATTTTGCATGAAAAGATTTTCTACTGCAATCATTTTCTCCAAGTTTAAACAGCTGCAGCTCAGGTCACAAACAAGGCAGTTTTCTCACTGAATGAAGCTATGCTAACTGTTAATTGCTAACATATAGAGAGCACCGACACAGCAATATTGTAGCAATAAAAATTATTAAATTCACCTGTCCAGTGTACAAGAGAATTGAATAAACACTGTCCTCATTTGCCTCTGTTTCTTCTCAAATATTTTATTACTATACTAATTTCACAAAACAGACCTGAAGATTGGAACAGAGAAAATGCCATGTAAATTTGCAGGAACTATAGTGACCAACATCTTGGAAAATACTTGAGAGTGTTAATTTATTTCTTCTAAAAATCATCTATTGTTGTTTGGACTGAGGTTCAATGGCACATTTTGTTTGGCATCAAATGGATTTTAGAAGTTTCTACCATACCACACTCCCAGCCAGTATTCCCTCTAGCGCACTACAGTTGTACTGTAGTATTACTGCAATGATTTGTAAGGCTGCAGTCTGAGATGACCTATATTTAAAAAGAAAAGTTTGCTTGTTCTGCTTTTTACTACTACATTGAACTCTGACTAGTCTGCAAGGCACACTGAAAAATCCTAGCATCTAGCTCCTTCAGACTAAAAAACACCAGAAAAATACACCCTTCTTGCAGTAGCTGGACTGAACTAAGTAATTTGATCTGGTTTTCCTCTACTGAGTTTCTATCTATTCACTGTAAAACAAAGGGATTTATCATGGTTGATTCTTGATACTGTAACAGCCAAAAAAAAGGGAGTCTTAGAAAGGTATGATTCTTCTTTGGAAAATTACAAGCACAAGTATCCCATCCCATCCTCCTTCAAAAGCACTATTTTTTTCAAGAATATGAAGGAAACCTGCCTGAAAGCTGGGTGGATTTGGAGTTTACATGACTGGAATACCAGGCTTTCTATTCAGACAGAGAGGAAAGAAATAAAACAGCTACTGAATGCTGACGTACCTCAGAACAATCATTAGAGATGCTGTAAACTATACTGACATAATGCACTTTCATGACAGAACCTAAAGCACTACCTGTGAGATCCTGGCAAAATCATTACCCCGTTGTATCATAGATTTCATCTGCAGCAAGTGGACAATAAAGTTTATCCATCTTTATAAATAATTTTAATAACTTGAGATTAAAATTATTGTATTAATCAGTCCTCTAAAATACAAAGAACCTGTGTGCAGATGCAGCAGTTTTCTCTCATCTTTCTGAGATTAGTTGGTGTGAATCTTCTTGTACATATAAAAACCTGGGTAATAATTGTTCTTGATGTTTTAAGGAGAAATGTGACAAAGTTGAGAAAAAAAAATCAGATCTACTTTCGGTATAACTGGTTTTAGTATTACTGAACAGTTTGGAGAGAAACAATATTTTTAAACTAGAATATTACCCAAAATGAATCTACACTGCTAATGCAAGAGTCAATATGACCATGGCCATAGTCATTTAAAGTATTTAGGTAATATCTTTACCATTCACAGTGAGGAACAAATTGTAGACCCTGGGCCAACTGAGACGAATCCATTTAAGCCTAGAATCCTTCAGGGCACACATGCTGTGTTCATGCTTCCTAGGAAAGTGAATACAGCCTGTCCCCCACCATGTAAATATGCACCACATTCACCATTCATTTGCCTCATTCACAACACATGAATGTGCCAGTATTCTTAGCATAAGGGGTTTGTGCTTGACACGTCCTCAGGGACTGTTGCCCACTTGAGAATACAGCCTAGTTCATCACTAGGGCCTTCTAAGCCATTAGTATGTGGACAGTTAGGGACACCCTGAAAGAGGGTGTCCCTGGAAGAACTAGTGCTACTAAAACTACAGGAATAGGAAGAGATACTGATCAGTGGCTTGTTCCAGCACCTTGAGCTTCTGGCATCAGGCTGAGTCATGAATGCCATGGTAAGCTTCCTTCTGTTTGGAGCAGGTTTTGAGTCCCAGAAGAACAGTACCTCCTTGCCAACATTACAGGGTGCTATATCTCAAATGACTCAGCAGCAAGCGTAATTTGGACAGGAGAACACTTGCACACGGAGAAGGAAAAGCCCATGGAACTTCCACACGCTTTGACTTTCACCAGCAGGCAACTTCACTGGGGCAAGGCCACTGTGGGCTAGCTGGTGATTTCACAAACCATTCGAATGCTCAAATCTGCATTCATTAGCAACACTAGTTAGATGGCATGGGCCAGTTCTCAGTGAGACTTGGGTCAAATGCAGAGAGACAGTCAGATTCACACCTCCCTAAAGTCTGATTGACACCTGCCACTGAGAAGCATGCTTACAGTTCATTGTCGTGGTTTGGGCCCAATCCGGTGGAATGACAGATGCTCTCTCTCTCTTGGTCCACTCCCGAAGGGAGCTAAAAAGTAAAGTTACTGAACAAAATTGGTCCTGTTTTACCTCAAACCAGGACATTCATTTAGATCTTGAATTTCCTCAGGGTCAAGACTGAGCTGGAATTTAATTAACTGACAGGCAAGTAGGAAGATCACCAAGCATAAACAGAGGTAAACTTCAGTCTGTCTCACTTCACACAGGAAAATGTGAAGCAACATTTTCAGAATAGGCTCTCTTTGTGCAGTCCAGTACTGCTGTTACTACAGACACCCCAGGCTTCTGCACAAGCAGATGACAGTACAATGTCTCCTGTGCTCCTCCTCCAGTTCAGGGCTAGTTCTGCCCAACAAACAGGTGTCCAAGGAAAATGCTTAATATTGATAGTGCAACTTACAATTATTATTCTTGAAAAATAAATCTTCACTGTAAATAGAGTTGGATTTTCTGTCAATTCATCCTGCCTTTAAAAAAATGATAAGCGTAAACAAAAAGGAATACACAAACCCTCTGATTTTCTGTTTGCTTTTGCTGCTGTTGCCCTTTGCTAGGTTTTAACAGATAACAATGATGTTGGCTCCTCATCAGTATGTTTAGAAGAATACTGCATGTTTTCATGTTCAGATGGATAAGATGCAAGTCTTCGAGACTTTTCAATAAGAACTAATTCTGCAGGTTTATCCAAGTCTCCTTACTCCTGACTGTAATCTTTTTCTTTTAACTTGCTTGCTGAAACCCCATGATTGTTACACTTCTTTCTCTCTGCTAATCCTTTTTTTCATAGGTTAACATCCGTTTTTTGAGATGTTGCTCTAGTTTCTTCCATTTCTGCAGGAATTTTCCTTTTGTTTATCTCTTGTTTCCCTTGATTAACTACTGTCAATTTCTGTATTAATTCATCAGCTTCAATAATGGACTGTATGGTCTTCTCCATTGCCTTGACTTGAAGTTATTTTTTGTCCTTTCTTAGATGTACCTTCAGCATTTTTTTCATAGCAGTGTCAGAAACATCAATACTACCCTCTTCTGCATTTTTGTAACTGATGTGTGTATCTCGAACAACTTGTATCTTGAATACAAATGCTAAGTCTCTAAGTTGCTTGTTATCATTTTCAGCTCCCATATTGTAAATGTATTTGCATTAAAATTATGTTGCTGTTTGGGTTCACTTCAATGAATTTAGATGCTTCCTTAAGCCCTTTTCAACTGAAGCATGTTCTCAAATATTATAAATTTTAAAATTGTTTAAGCTTCAAGTCAAATATACACTTAAATAACATCTGTAGCACAGCTAAAGCAAAGCACCTTTAAATATAATATAACAAGTGGTTAAAACATTTTTTAAAGCTTCTCAAATAGCAATGAACTGAACACAGAAGAGTTGAATTAAGTTTTTATGAGAAATTACTGAAAAAAATCCTCAAAAGTTTGAAGTTCCCAATTTTAAAGTTAAAACTTGTTTAATACATTAAAATATAACACCATTCCTAAAAACAATTGTACAAGTTACAAAACTGAAGTTTAAAATAAAATCTAGGAAAGACAAATTAAGTGTTCCAGTAGATACGTCATTTTGCCATTCTTTTTAAATTTGTATGTTGTTAAATTTACAGCACTTAGTACAGAGGACACAGACTGATCAAAGTTCCATTTCCTGCTTTTTTAAAAGCTGCTATATTTTAGAGTTCCATCCATGTTTTCAGCATACAGGGGGTATTTTTCAATGTTCCAATTAAAAATATAGACAAGTTGTGATCTTGTATAATATTAAAGAGAATCTGTAAGATTCATCTCATCTAGTTTCCATGTCTGCACTTTCATTAGTCTCTAATTAAACCTGTTTGTCCTTCTAGTGAGTGGCAAGAAACGGATATTTCTAGAACATAATTAATCTTATCCTAAAATAAATACTTAAATCAGTTCTGATAAATTGTTCATTAGAAATGCCCGATTATCTCTGTTAGCTATAAAAAGAGTTCAGCAGACCAGCTCAGATACAAATGTGTGTGTGGCAGACCTCTAACATAAAGTGAAATTTATCTCATGCTAGGTTTCTCTTTTCTTTGAAAGAGGTCTAAAAAAGCCCACTGCAGTGATTTTACCACCCTCTATTAATTTCTCCTTTTCATTTCCCAAATTTAAAAAATGTTGTTCCTTGTAAGAAAGGCATTAAAAAAGAAACTCAAACTAAAAGTAGGACAAATTAAAGGGAAAATATAGAAGGTTAATCTCCCTTCCTCAATTACTTCTTCCCAAAGCCCAGTTATTTCTTCCATTGCCTTGTCCAAGACACACTCATATCCAACTGCAGGGTAATTTTGGAAAAATTCTTTTTTCTTTCCTGAAAACAACTGGTATTTTTATAATTTTTTAAGGATACCAGATTAACACAGGAGTGACCTAAGCCAAAAATGGCAGTTTTTAAGTTTCTTTTAGAATCTGTTAGCAAATGTTCTTAAAATTAAACAAATAAATTGTGCACAGAAAAGAGCTTTTTACATAGAAATGTATAAATATTTTTTTCTTCTAAAACTGACATTAAAACCAAATTATATTCCCAACATAATAGGAAAGTAAAGATAGATATATATATATATCTCCACAAAAATACATTTCCTAAATCAGTACTTGTAATGGTCTCTCAGCTTTTCCTCAAGGATTTTTTTTCACTCTTGCTGGCAAACATTTATTTGATATATGAAGGCAGTCTATCAGACACTGTGATTCCTTCATGTTTATCTTTTGAATCTAAGCCTGCCTTGTAATTTTTTCAGAGTTACAAATGTAAGTTTAAAAAAAAAAAAAGACAAGATATTATTTCAATCTGATATGATGCTCCTTTGGTAAGTGAAAATCATAGCGTAGATGTACCAATTACAGCAATGCCTTGACAAACAAATTTATTTTGAAATATCTAGATTAGGTTTTACAGCAATACAAGCAACAGACAGCTTTGCCTGAAGTAAAAACACATTTTAATTTGACTTGAAATAGTTTTGTAGGTAAATGGATCAGTAGAGATTAATATCTGGACACATATTGACACTAACCTATACCTGTCCTCATGTAAAAATAACAGCTATGCTGTTGCAGAGATTAAAAGTGATCCCATATTAAAGACCTGTACTGTCTCAGGTCTGCTAAGTCACTTTAGGTAATTCACATAAGCTCTCCGTGCCTCAGTTTCCCCATCTGTTAAATGGATATAACAGTCTCCTACTTCACTGAGATGTAGCAACATTCAATTAATATTTGTAAGGTACTCAAATACTACATAAGCCATAAATAAAATACACTATATTCTAGTTTAACATTGTGATGCTCATAAGCTGATGGTGGTAATGAAAAATGCATTCACAGAAAAATAACAAGTAACAGTGAATGTCTTTCCAAGCTTACTATGCAAAACCATCTATGCTATTACACAAAAATCATAGAATCATAGAATAGTTTGGGTTGGAAAGGACCTTTAAAGGTCACCTACTCCAACCCACTTCAACGAGCAGGGACATCTTCAACTAGATCAGGTTGCTCAGAGCCCCTGACCTTGAATGTTTCCAGGGATGACACATCTACCACCTCTCTGGGCAACCTGTTCCAGTGTTTCACCACCCTCATTGTACAAAAGTTCTTCCTTATATGTAGTCTAAGTCTACCCTCTTTTAGTTTAAAGCCATTACCCCTTGCCCTATTGCAACAGGCCCTGCTAAAAAGTTTGTCTCTATCTTATAAGCCCCCTTTAAGCACTGAAAGACTGCAATAAGGTCTCCCTGGAGCCTTCTTTTCTCCAGGCTAAAAAACCCCAAGTCTCTCAGCCTTTCCTCACAGGAGAGGTGCTCCAGCCCTCTGATCATTTTTGTGGCCCTCCTCTGGGCCCACTCCAACAGGTCCATGTCTTTCCTGTGCTGAGGGCTCCAGAGCTGGATGTGGTACTCCAGCTGAGGTCTCATGAGAGCAGAGTAGAAGGGCAGAACCACCTCCCTTGACCCACTGGCCACACTTCTTTTGATGCAGCCCAGGATACAGTTAGCTTTCTGGGCTGCGAGCGCACACTGCCGGGTCATGTCCAGCTTTTTGTCCACCAGTACTCCCAAGTCCTTCTCAGCAGGGCTGCTCTCAATCCCTTCATCCCCCAGCCTGTATTGATACTGGGGGTTGCCCTGACCCAGGTGTAGGACCTTGCACTTGGCCTTGTTGAACGTCATGATGTTCACACAGGCCCACTTCTCAAGTTTGTCCAGGTCTCTCTGGATGGCATGTCAGCGACACCACTTAGCTTGATGTCATCCACAAACTTGCTGAAGGTGCACTCAATCCCACTGTATAAGTCACTGATCAAGATATTAAACAGTACTGATCCCAGTATGGACCTCTGAGGGACACCACTTGCCACCGTTCTCCATCTGGACATTGAGCTGTTGACCACTACCCTCTGGATAACACAAGCATACTGCTATGCACATAAATCACAATGGTAAACAGAAATGATACAAATTAAAAGCATATTTAAAATATATAGAATATCAACAGATAGAGTGAGAGATGACAGACTACCTGTGAGAAAACACTTTTCTCATGGAAGGGAAGTTATCCTGGAAAGAACTCAACAGTAAGTGGAGCATCTTCAAGCTGTACTGTTTGTATCTACAATGAAATAATGAATGTCTAAGGAAAAAAACTGTACACATTCTAACCATAGCAGGAATCAGATAATATCCATTTTTTCCTGACCCTGTGTGTCATATCTATAATATAATGGGGAGTGCACCACATTTCTGGTTTATTTCTACCTTAGGATTCCCTTGTTTGAACAAAATATTACTACATATTGTTAAAAAGTGCTACATGAAAGAAAAGTACAAAGGTTGTCTACATATACGTGGACAACATATCTAGACATCATTTTTCTTCAAATGATTGTCCATATGCTTATTAATGCAGATGATTCCAAGTACCACCTTCATAATACGTGCAAGTTACCAGAAAGAAGGGCTTAAATTCTCAGGGAAAATATAAGGAGACAATCTTTATGGTAATATTCTGCTTGCTCGCTGAAGGCCTCAGTTACGACTTTCAAAAATCGCTATGAGTAGAGCTTTGACTGACCCAAATTTCTTATTTCCCTACAGTCACCCACAGAGGAATCACTGAGGTTTTGGCAGTCATTTGCCTGGAGGGCACTATGAATGGGCAAAACAAGCACTCTGAGCATCTGGCAGGATATGGAAGTATGCTGGGCACGATTCGAGTGATCACATAGGGGCACTGCATAAGCAGAGCAAAATTGGAACAAGGCAACATGATCAGGTAGGTGTCAGCAATTGTGCCACTAGCCACCACTAGGGTTGCCCAACATGTCTGCTGTCTACTGGAAGACTGATCACAACCAACCAGCCACGCACACATCGCATTGGGGAACATGGGCACACCTGTGTTATGCTGGGTAGCTGAATAGCAAATACCAGGGAGAGCAGCCCATAACAACTCTGTCTGCACACCATGCTCAATCAAAGCTATGTCTGAGGCAGCAGCATCCCACATAACATCTATCAAACAGGAAACGCAGAAAAGGGAACAGTAATTTGGCATTCCTCGCAAAGCATTCCCCACAAAGCATTCCCAAACCTTTGCTAAGCATGTGGGTTTGCTTTTGGTGAGCTGATAGGCTTCCTCTGTGTGTGTGCACAGGATGGAACAGGAGAGATCACCCACTTACTGCCTGCCAGCCAAAGTATGAGAGAGAGAACTGGGTTGGAGAGAGACGGCTGTATGTGAGGTTGGAAGCAGGGGAAAACAGGTTCATTTTTAATCGTTTTTTACAAAAAAGGCCACAGGGCTCAACAAATGGCCCGTGACAAGTGAAAACTAGGTACAGAAGGTCATACTTCAGATGTGACAGAATTACCTGTGAAATGACAGTGTCGAGAGAAGAAACTCCTAGAAATTTGTGCTGAGGTTAGCCCTTCCTGACAGAAGTTACAAGGCTTTTTCAAAGGTGGCAGAAGTGTGCTGAGAACAGAATCACCACAATCACTTACAAGCTGATGATATGTAATTGTTACTTCTGTTGCACATTAACTTGAGTTGGCAAGGAGACAACTAAACAATTTAGGAAGTGACCACTACCATTCTCAACTCTCATAGCTGTAGGATAAGGTCTACAAAAGCAACTCTAGAAGTGCCACTGGCCTGCAAGTAACAAATAATAATGTCATTGCAGATTTCTTTAACATGGTCTTCCCCAGACACACGAGATCTGTCAACAGAACACAGCCAGCAGTTCTCTATCAATAATGAATACTGACAATGGGAAAAATAAATTGATGTGGACAGTTTACTACCATTATCACACTTACACCTTGCCAAACTGCAAGTCATATCACACTTCTGCCTACCATGACACCTGTTTTTGCTGCAACATTTGCCCAGTCAAAGCTGTGTAGATTAAGTCAGTACATCTCCAGGGCTAGGTGTAGTGACATGAAGGGACTGACAGTGACACTCACTACAAACACAATGCTTTTAAAACAACCGGTTTCACTGACTGAAATCAAGTTTCAATCGTCTTCAACAAACCAAAGCAAGAATTTTTGTGGACATCCATCCTGCCGTACTGTGACCATAATAAACTCTTCCTTGTTAAAACGGACATGAATTTTGCTGTCAGGGTCATCTTTCAAGCAACGTAGTGTGAAAGTTGTGTTACCTGATCATTTTATTCAATATGACATATTTCCAAGGAGTAACTAGCTAAGAAATCTGCATTTAAGGAAAGTTACCAACCTACTGGGCCTGAGATTTCTGGTCTTAAATCTTTACAAATACAAAAAGCCTAAATATTCTTCATACCAACACTAGCCTCAACTATTAACAATCAATGTTTTTTCTAGGTTCCAGTCCAATTTAATTACCAATACAGTAGACAGTAATTTGTTTTTTCTAATTTGCAGTTTACAGCCCTATGACTTATTCAGGATCCAGATCACTTACATTCATGCTTGTAATATTATAAAAAAAAAGTTTATATTAATAAAAATGGAATACTCTTGTGAGCTAAGTACAGTATCAGAACTGTCATTTAAAGTGATGTTAAAGTTCTCAGTAATATGCATTTTAAAATCTCTAGTTTATCAAAAGGTTACTATACATACACTTGAGTCTTATGTGCCTCTTTCACTTCAACTTATAATATTTTTCACTGTGTTTATAATCTGTAACAAAATCAACACTATTAGTGACTATATTAAGAAAAAAATCTCCTTGTATTGTGCATAAATTGCAAGGTTTTGGTACGGGCAGCAGGAACACAGGGAGGCTGCAGAGGTGGTCTCTGTGGAATGAGATCAGAGGATGCTCTGTGCTGGACACAGTTGGTTCCAGGTAGCTCCACAATGGACCCACTGCAGGCCAAAGGTGAGCGAAATCAAAGGAGTTTGTGGTGCCTCTGAAAACAAGATGACAGAAGCCTGATGTGGTCCTACAAGTTAAAGAACAGAATCATTACAGAAAAAACATATAATTACTAATTAAGATTCAACTGATTAATAGTTATTTCTCAAAAATATTCTTTCACTTAAAGGCTAAAAATTAATTTACAATAAAAATAATTTGCATATGACATTCAACATATCTGATTGCTGATCTAGCAATAAGCATATAATTATGCTCTACTATATCATTTGCTATTCTAGTAAAAAGCTACAAGGACAGGAACCTGAAGCTGTTAGGGAAGAATACTATAAGCAGTACATTGAACAACATAAAATAATTGCTTTCAGAGTAATTATGATAAATTGTTCTGACAAAACACTGATAAAAGCTGATAATTAATCAAAGGCTTGTGTAACCTAGGTCATATTATTTTAATTGGGTCAACAAACAGACTCCTGAAATTCTTCTGAATCTCAGGGAATTTTCCCAAATATAAAATGATCGTTGTTTAATCAAATTCATTTTTTGTTTTTCCAATATAATTTAAAGACACATATTTTCTTTAACTGGCATTATTATGATACGATCGTCCAGTGTTCTGCTATTAACAAAAAAGCCCTTCTTAGCTCCTTGCATTTGCACAATCAAAATGTAAGGAGCCTTTTACCTCAAAATAAAAAATATAAATGGGAAAGCAATTTTTGTTGATCTGGCAATAATAAAAGGTTAAAAAAGGTTTTCAATGAAGGAAGAAAAATCACAGCAAAAAATTGACTGTAAATTGTAAAGGTGACATTTTTCACTATTGGCAAATGAAGTAGTACCCTGAAAGTAGCCAATATCCAATGTCAGCTGCCTTTGATCCAAACAATTACAACAGATCTAGTTTAAATTACTGATGTCCCACCTACACTCTTGCAGGATCAAGGCCTCTATATCCTGAAACAACTTTAGACAGTTCTCAGCTACCACTGGAGGCATTCAGAAACACATACGATTCAGACAAGTTAATCAGCCTACCTGGAGAAAGTTCATTTTTCTTCACTGAAAATGCAAGAGCTAGGGTAGTTATTTTAGAGTCTGTGTGAAAGGCAGAAAGCTAGCTAGCAAACAAAGCTCACTAGTGTAAGTGAACAAAGAAGTGTGTCTCTATTATGTTTAGGGAGACAGGACTACACATTTCTGTAAAAAAAAACAAGATTACAATGAAATTATAACTTAGTAGTATTGACTTCTGAGAAGACAGAAAGATCTGAGGAAAGCTAAGGCACACTAAGGACAATAATCTTCTTAATATTTTCAATGTATAAGCAGTTCCTAGAGGAGTACCGGAAGCCAAATGTGCTCACACAACCAGGAACATTTTCATTCTGTGCTGTCAAGAATTGTCCAAAGCAGATGTTTAAAACAAACAAACAGACGAACAAAACCTCACACCCACACAGTAGTTAATGAAAACTATGTAGAGAAGGACGGAGAACCAGGGAAGGAAAGACATGACTACAGTCACATTTCCTCCAATAACAGCAGCTGTCCCCTGCCATCACCAAGATGCACCACAAGTGTATAAAGGTAAGTAAGTGCTGCAACTGGCTGACATGATTAATACAGCATAGAAGTCAGAGCGGAAAATGCAACAAAACTGTTTCTAATCCACACCATTAGGGTAAACTCTAGGTTTTGTCAGTTTGGTCACAGACAAGTCTCTTCATTTTTATTTAGTTTTCATTCAAACCTGTCCAAGGATGTATATATTCTCAGATGTACAGGAGGGCTGTGGAAAACTAAGAAACTTTCATCTCTGCACACACTATTAAGGCTCTTATTAATTCTCTTATTCCCCCGATGTGTCAATGTGATATTACCTATTTCTGGTAAAAAACATGAAGTAACAATAGCATGAGGCTGGACCAGTAGACTTAGCTAATATCAGGACACCAGTCCTATATAAAAGTAGTGCTTAGACACTGAAAATTATTTTCAGGTAAATGCATGTACTGCCTGCAAATATGAAAACTCAAATTCTTCCATGCTCATTTTTCTTAGCAACTCTCAGCGTGTTTGTCTCTAGCCTTAGGCCTCCTTAAACAGCTCAGACCTAGCTGATTATCTCCCGTTCTCTTCTAGGTCACTTCCAGTATGAGACAGGCAAAATAACTTACTGCATTTTCCAAAGCTTTTCCTGGCTGGCTAAGACAGAGGATAACATTACCCTCACTGCGTAGTTTCTCACTAGAATAAAACAACCTGTGAAAAGCCATAGGCCATTACCATTAAAACTGCTTCTTACACACAATTTACCCAGACAACAAATGGCTAATAGAGTAAATATCAGTGAAAATGGGGTAGGAACGTAGATGAGAATAGGAACTGAAGAGGTTAGAACCGATCTAAACAGAAGATTTCAAATCAAGTGAGCTGGCTAAAATGAGATCGTATCTGCTATACTGTATGTAATCACTGTTATGCTAGGTCTTCAATAACGGTTAGCAGCAAACAGCTGAGGAAGAGTAGAAAACTGGTACGCATAGAATTTATTCTGACTCATATCTCCACCTCCTAGCAAACCCAAACAAAAATTTATACCAAGACCACTGTGTTCAACAGCAGCTCATATACCTGACCTCCAACATGTGCAACCCCATCAAGCTACTGATACCCCATAGAAACAACTAAACAAGGCTGACTAAGTGTGGGTGTCCATGTGGCCTACATCTGAGCTACTGACACTGGACTTCCTTTCCAGTTAACAGAAATTCAGTCAGTACAGTCAGTGCACAGAAGTCGGCCTCCACTGGAAAAGACGCTTACATTTTGTTATATGAATTACCTTTCAAGGCTCCCTATAAAATTAATGGAAAGAGAGATGTTTGGTACACGCTCTTACAGTGAGCTGGCACATTTTTATTCTGAATTGTAAGGGAACTTTAAAGAGAGATTAAATGGGGAAAATCTAATGAAAAGTTATTTCATTATGTATACAATACAAACTGATGTCTCTTTTGTACCTTTCCCACCACTGCCTGGTCAGATTTATGCTGCTGAAAAGTTAAACCCAGCTCTCTGATACAGTAAAATCAAATCATTGTGAGCTGTGTGACATTGTGGTATTATTTTTAAACCACAGAAAAATACAAAGAAAACAGATAAGCAAGAAAATTTAGTTTACTTTTGAGAGTATGTATTGGTTTTGTAGTAACACAATATCTGCAATAATTGAATACAAAAGACAAAATAAAACATAGAACATTTTTATACATTTTAAAAAAGCACAGAATAGAGTATATTATATACTTTTATGTAGGTTCAAAATAACCTTTAGCATGTTGAAAAGCAAAATCTTCTACAGCACTACATTAAAAAGTAATGCTACAACAATAATAGAAAGTGTTTGGTACATTTCAGCATAGATACAAATCTTCTTCATAGCCAAATCAAAAATTAGAAGCCAATACACAGTTCTACAAGAATGCAGGATGATCACATTTTCTAAAGTGGTAAAACTGAAAGAGCTCTCAGGCTTTGCTAACTCAGTTGGACAACACTGGTTTCAGCTGCCTCTAAGCACCATAAAAAACACAGCATAAAAACACCTTTTGCCTTCCATCTCTTGTGTTCAGTGTGCAAATCGGAGATCATTAATGTTTTCTATCCCTAGTATTTTTCTTCTTAAGTAGATCAGATTTTTCTTTTATTTTCTCCTTAAATTTTTTCATATTTTATTTTCTAATTGTATGTATAATTGATTTTTAAACTAAAAATCACAATTTAGCTTAAAGAAACCAGAGGAGTATGATTGGGAAGAAGGGCTTGATCCTAATCCTTTTATATCGTATCAGCATGAATCAAAATCTTTAGTGTGAATTATAATTGCCACTATTGCATTCACTATTTATGTACTTGCAGAAAACCTCCCTATAGTTGCAAGCATTCATGAATTTTAAAATATGATTCTATTAATGGAAAGTTAGAGATGCCTTGACATTACAATACAACAAATACCTACTAAAAAAAACCCCTAACAATTCTAAGACTTTCCTGTTTCTCAGATTTTCTTTCCTATCTAAAAAAAAAAAAAAAACCCAAAAAAACCCCACCAACCACAAAATATCCAAGTAATAAGTACATTTGAGTTTTAAGTAAATAAAGATAACAGTCAACTTAAGTAAATCAATATGTAACTATTTGCACCCTGCCTAAACTTCCTTATCTAATTCAAATGTATTTTTGTGACAACCACACCACTATAAAAACTATCCCACTTCACNCGGCCGCCGCCTGGCGGGGCGGGACGGCGGCCCCGCGCCTCAGCCCGGCCCCCGCCGCCGCGGGCAACGGTTACGAAAGAGGGCGTCACTTNAGCTTGTACAGTGCTATGTTTTGGATTGGTGCTGAAAAGTGCTGATTACACAGGGATGTTTTCATTATTGCTGAGCAGTGGTTACACAGTGTCAAGGTCTTTTCTGCTTCTCACCCTTCCCTGCCAGTGAGTTAACTGGAGGTGGACAAGAATTTGGGAGGGGACACGGCTGGGACAGCTGACCCCAACTGACCAAAGGGATATCCCCTACCAAATTACCTTATGTTCAGCAATAAAAGCTGGGGGGAGAAGAAGGAAGGGGGGACATTTGGCATTATGACATTTGTCTTCCCAAGTAACCATTATGCATGATGGAGCTCAGCTTTCCTGGAGATGGATCTAAATCCCTGCCTGATGACAGGAAGTAGCGAATGAATTCCTTATTTTGCTTTGCTTTTGCACACGGCTTTTGCTTCATCTATTAAATTGTCTTGATCTCAGCCCATGAGTTTTCTTACTTTTACCCTTCCAGTTCTCCCCCCTATCCCATCATAGGGGAGTGAGCAAGCGGCTGCGTGGTGCTTGGTTGCAGGCTGGGGTTAGACCATGACAACTTCAATTGTTTTAATAGGTATTAAAAAAAACAGAAGTCAGTAAAAACAATATTGATACCCCTCTCACTTGAAAAGGCCTATTTTGCTATTTTTTGGGGTGGGCAAGATAAAAAGCAGCTATTTTCTGGTCTTTCACAAAGCTGGTTCCACAGCTGAGACCCAACACCTACCTATCGAGGGAAGCGTATTCCCTGGGTGACTACAGCATGCCTCCTAACTGCTCCGGCTTACCCATTTCCAGGAACAGGTCAGGACTCAGAGGTTCCTGCTCCCTCTCACAGCAGGGCCTGCATCACGGAAGCTCCCGCACCGTTTCAGTGGCTTCCCGGGCAGTATCTGATCCAGACCCAAAAAGCCAAGAAGCACAGATCTGCGTAATGCTTTGCGTTGGGGACACCTGACAGGGGACAGATTCGGAGCACGGATGATATGGCGGCCGCAGGAGCAGCCACCAGCCTTTCAGCAATATCCTCCCCAATTCTCCCGGTCAGAGAATCCCACGCCTATTTTTGTAATAGCCCTGACAGGACCTGGCAGCGGGGCTGCCGGGTGCTGAGCCGGGGGGCCCCGGCCCCGGCCCGCCCGCGGGCGNGCGGGACGGCGGCCCCGCGCCTCAGCCCGGCCCCCGCCGCCGCGGGCAACGGTTACGAAAGAGGGCGTCACTTAAAATAAATAAATAAGTAAGTAAGTAAATAAATAAATAACTGCACTGCTAATTAGGGCGGCCAGCCAACCTGGAAAAGGCGGTTTTCTTCCCGGAGGATGTGCCTGTTACTTTAGTGCAACAAACCAGCCTTTACCAAAGGTGAAATACCGAGGTTGTGGGTTGAGCTGCCTGTTTGCGTGTAGTGTCACAAACGGCAGGAGGCCCCGGCACGGCGGTGTGCTGCTCGGTAGCACCGTGTGCGCACTCGGCAGCAGGGCCGTGGGTGCTTCAGGCAACCCCTGCTGGGGCCACGCAGTTAAGAAATGAATAATGTACGATGTCAAAAAGTTAGTAAGTAGTTTAAAGTTCTTATTGTTACTGGAGCTTCAGGCTTTAATTAAAATAATCCACGATCGAAGCGCAACTGTATGTTGCTTCTAATGTCAATACTATCAGTTTTCACAGAGGCAACAGGTTGTGCATTAACATTGCGTGCAGCCAGCAACCAGAAGCGCTCCTCAGGCAGGGGAAACGGGAATCTCCTCCTCACCCTGTGAGGAAAAGGGTTTTTTCAAAACATCGGACTGAATAAATACATAAAGCCCCAAAGAGAATTCCAATTTAAAATGTGGAGGAGAGGGAAGGTGCTAAGTGCACAATGGAACGGTTTTTAACAGAAAATTCTCCAATTACAACTAACCTACTTAAATCAAATATAAATTCAAGGAGAAGCTTAAGACACAACAGTATAGTGCAATAAATTTATTAACTGAAAATTTAAATAGCACTCCTTGACACACACACGTCATTTTCATTCAGAATGCCCAGCTGCTGTGAGAGAGAAATTGTCCCCAAATAAACAAAGAGAAACCCCATCCCTGTCATAATGTCCATAATAAAACAGGGTAACATTTACATAATAAATTGGGTGAAATGAGCAAATAAGAGTAGCTAGCGATTTTAAAATAAAAAAATATGTAAACTCTGCAACTGCATGTTTATTATATCCATTCCCTCTTCATTATACCATATCTTTTCTAAGACACAAATCATGCAACTAGAAAAATAGATGAATGTGATGACTCACTTTAAAAAAGGTAGCTGTGAACAGCTTGTAAAAACACATTAACTATGTATTCGTATTTCATAATTAATACAACCAGGAGTATAATCCTGAGCAGTTTACTAGATTAGACTGTAATATAAGTATTGAAATTGCATATAAACTGTATTTAAATATTTATTGTTGCATGGTCAAGTACTTGCAGGTTAGGAAATGCCAAAACCAAGTTTGCACGTAGAATTTAATTGCTGTCTGTCTGTGCTTTACACATCTTAAGGTCTCATGGAAAAATTAATACGTTATCACATATCTGAAACATCTTCATTTTACAAGATGGGAATCCCTAAACCAGTAGTTATTGATAATTTCATTCTTTTCAAATTACTGATATACATTGCACAACTTTCAAATTGTGCTTTGGAAATGGGTTATTATTTCCTTATAGTGTTTTCCTCTTTCTGTACAACGCAGGTTACCACTGTGAGTAGTTTACAAACATTAATTCATGCGTTTTCAAAGACACTTTGCGTGATAGATGAGGTGATGGTGTAGTTTACTTGTGACTTTAGCATGCCTTTAAAATTGGGCCTTGTGTGTTGCTTTTTCTTTTGCTTAATATGACTATAATTTCTCAAACATAAAAAAAAAAGGAGGGCGGTACATATGCACTGGCTCTGCCCTACCTCTCCAGAAATTTCATTGTGTGGAAGTACATTTACGCCACACCAGAGTCTGAACAATACCGGACCATTCAGACTGGCAGCACAGACAACTGCCCGCTAACTTGTTGCTCTCTTCTACACAGAGAAATCAGAAGAAAGGTCACATACCTTTTCATTGTTTTCAAAGCTATTTGGTGATGGCAGATGCACATATTGATTCCAAGAATTATGGATTAATTCCAGGCTCTCAGAGGAGTTTAGCACTTCTACTCTTGTTTTCTCCTCCTAATCAAGTTCTCTTTGTCTTCTTTAATATGCAGCTGCCCAGCAGACTTGTATTCCAGTCAGACTGCATCTGCAAGCTCTCCACGTTAGTGGTTGAACAATGGAAACCTCAAACATTACCCACAGTCTTAGTTTTAGCACCACAGTAACTTTCAGTACCATAACAGAAATGTTAGACATTCTGCTGAGCTCTGGAGTCCTCAGACTAAGCTATCTCTTTGCTAGCCAGCAGGGAGGCAAAGCTCTAGCAACTGCTGTAAGGACCTGATGACGACACTACCTACAAGATGTGGCAGAGTTAAGAGTTTAATTAATATATAGGAGCTATGTAGCAATGGAGAGCTCTACATATAGATACAATCTTTCTAAAAAATGTAAACCCTACTAGATTTGGGCCATGAAGATGATCGGAGAGTCAGAGTGCCTTTCCTATGAGGACAGCCCGAAAGAGCTGGAGTTGTTCAGCCTGGAGATGAGAAGGCTCCAGGCAGACCTTATAGCAGCTTTCCAGTACTTAAAGGGAGCCTACAGGAAAGCTGGAGAGGGACTTTTTACAAGGGCATGTAGTGATAGGAGAAGGGGTAATGGCTTCAAACTGGAAGAGGGTAGATTTAGAATAGATATTAGGAAGAAATTTTTCAGTCTGAAGGTGATGAGGCACTGGAACAGGTTGCCCAGGGAAGTTGTGAAGGCCCCATCCCTGGAAGTGTTCAAGGCCAGGTTGGATGGGGCTTTGAGCAACCAGGTCTAGTGGGAGGTGTTCTTGCCCATGGCAGGGGGGTTGGAACTAGATGATATTTAAGGTCCATTCCAACCTAAACCATTCCATGATTCTGTGATTCTATATATACTGATTTGTTTGATACTGCTGGATAATAATAATAAAAACTATTGGAATATGAAAATAAAAATAAGCAGAGGATAATATGGAAAGAAAACTAGAATTCAGCAGAAAACATCATTGTCCTGCTGTATGCATGGATGGTATGCCCACACCTCGACTACTACATCTACCTCTGGCAGTCCTACCTCAGAAAGAATAAAAAAGTAGAAAAAGTGCAGAGAAAGGTGTCTAAGATAACAACAGGCATTGAACTGTTTCACTTCAAGTCAAGAACGTGCTTGTTGTTTCCCCCAAAATACAACAGAATCCTTCTTATTCAACAGATACAGTAAAGGTATAAGATTAGGAGTCACTGGAGAATGTGAGTTGGAAATTATTGTTTGTCATTTCTAAAATGAAAGAAACAGGGCACTATGTTAGAAAAACAATCAGCCATTTACAAATTAAGTCAAACTGCAAATCATTTCTGTTACAGAAACTAAAAATATTAATGGCTTTTTAAAATATGGCACAAATTCATGGACTGTATGTCCATTGGTAGCTAATGAGCATTGTGAACCAGGTGCAAAAACAAGAAATCCCTAACTCGCCACCTGTCAGAAGCTCGGCACGTATACCAATGCAAAGATCACTCTATACTTGACCTGTTTCCTGTAATCCTGCCTAGGTATCTGCTATCATTAGCAGCAGCAGCCTGACATTTCATTTCACTTTCTGGCTGTTCTCACTTTCTTACATTACTAAGCGATATTAGCATAGAAAGCCTATGCCAGATAAACAAGTGAAAGCATTCACTGATCTGCATGTGGCCTAGATTCCTGTGCTTTTTTAACTTTCCGCTAATTGTATATTTGCTATGTTTTCACACCAAAGAAAATATTTCACTGATACCATAAAACCTCTTCTTTTCCCAACCACCCAGAGCTACCCATTTATGGAGATGCCTTGTTCTCTAATATGTATTTAAATTCTAAGTTATTATTCTATGTTATTAAAGTTATAATTAGTTGAAATAGTAGTAATAGCTTTGTCAGAAAATACATTTTACTTCTTAAAGTAATGCAACTAGGCTTCTCACTGATTTCTCCAATTCCACAAATGGGTAAAGAGCATATGAGAAAGCACCCATTTTATGCAAACCCTTTGGTAGCTCAGGCTGTGGTCCTAACCAGACAAATGAACTGTCAACGTGGTGATGGAGCCCAAAAAAAGATATTCTCCAGAACTGATGGCACTTCACTAAAAAACCAATGTAAGTAATAAAAACTTAAAATTCTGAAAGTATTGGAATGTGATGTCTCTCTGTTTTAATGGAATTAATAAGTGTTGAATATATTTACATCCATACATATCACTCTAGGAGCTCACAAAACTCTGGTTGTGGTTAGACATTTGAATTATGCATACAAAAGCAGACTGACGTAAACACGGTTTCTTCCTCTGTCAAATATGATTGAAACTGGCCAGCAAGTTCAAAAATTATTAGAGACGTACTGCAATACATGACTGTACAAAACTTAGTTTCCCCATGAAACCTGCTACAAAGCCCTGTGAGAACTTTAAGGGGAGAGCTGTGGAGAAGGAAAGGAATTCTGGACCCTACTATAATGGAGATGAGCTGAAGTAAAGGGAATAAAAAGACAGTATTAATTGAGTAAAGAAAAAGGCCATAGCAGTATTTAAAGAAACCGTTAACTCCAAGGGATATCTCAAAGTGGCGTTACTCTGAACGGGAAGGAAATTTTGCTGAAATAACACATTTCTGAAATTCTCAAATATGAAACACTGTTGCTCATTTAGCAAGCAACATGTACAATGATGAATCAGTGGTTTGAAGTATATGTCAGATACTGTCCAAATATCGGCCATCTTCAAAACAGAAGGCCTCTGTAAGCACAGACATATAAGAAAGCTTAGAAAATAATCATCTTGCATTTACCTGTAGCCATTTAGTAATGATACTTCAGCGCATTTATACAGTACATTAAAACTATGAAGTATGACTTAAATCTTCTTGACAAGTTTATCTGAAAATAATGAGGTCCTTCATGTCTGTACTGGTCTGTACCCCCCTGCAAAGGGGCTAACAAATTGCTCTTTATTCTGAATATTTTTTTTTCTTTTAAATTGTATCATTGGAGAAAAAAAGCATATTATTAGCAATTTTACATCTAAATATATCAATAAAATAAGTATATAAATGAGAGAATAGGCATAAATGAATGCAGATTTGTGCCAATTTGATCTGCAGGTCCTAGATTTTCCTAATTATTCACTGAACTTGTTGCTGCAAAGACCTTGAGCTGAAAAAAGTGTGGACTTGAAGTATGGAAGTTGTAAACAATGAGGATGCTGTATAAAATTCATTAAGTACTTTTAGTTTAAATATAATTAATCTGTCATGAATTACCTAAGTATATAATTTATGTATTACTAGTATCTAATCTTATACTTATGCAAAGGACTCCACCTAAAATCTTCTAAGGCAGGTATAAAGAATAAAAGTGTTAATGAACTGTCGAGCATTATTAATCTGAAGTGTTATAAAGAGGGAACAAATTAGTTTATAGGCAAATTCACAAGCCAATAGAGCCCCAAGAGTAAAACTATACCAAAAATGATCATGTTTTTTAGAATATTTAATCTTATACTTCCAAAGAAGTATTAACAGTTTTAGTATGGGTTTTGAGGCCTGTAAAAAAGAATGTTCTTAAGATTTCCAGAGAGCAAACCCTTTACTCACAGACTTTTTAAAGCATCTTATTCTTCTTCCAGGAGAATTTGTGCTACAAAACTTACCTGTTTGTTCCTTTCCTCCTTTCTTTTCAAGATGTTAAGCTATTAATACTGTAGCAATAAAATCCATTTGATTTTATGTTGGCTCAATAGTCTCCCAAGTCTATTTGGTGTGTTGTTTGATAAATGAGGAAATTCAGTGAAGTGTGAGTAGGTTAACTAGTGATTGATCAAATGATATCCAGTAAGTAATGAGAAAAATGTGTTAACAGTGGGAAGAAGGACTTTTGGCTCAGAAAAGTAAATGAAACTAAAACCAAGCAAACCCAGCTAAGCTGCTTTTTTTTCATTGTGACGGGAACATTTATAACTATCGTGTCTGACAAATGTCTTAAGTCTACCTGAAATAAAGGTCTATGCTAAAGCTTTATAAAAAGCTCAGCTCTATCTTGTGTAAAATAAATGACTTCAACTCAGTTGCGAGTTCATAGTGCTTGTGAAGTACTTTTTGCATAAAAGTCTTATAAAGAACTTCCAAGCAATATGAACTGCTTTGCTTCATTGTTTACTTTCATACTTTACAACAATTATGAAGAGATATAAATGATGGTGAAACTACCTGATACTTTTGTGCAAATCTTCATCATCATTATTTCCTCATATCTAAACAAAAATTGCTGTGTCTCTACTTGCATCAATTCATTTAACGAGTTGGCTAACAGTAGACACTAAAGCCCTGCTGCTGATTCTCCCAGTACTCCTCCTAACCACACAGAAGTTATCATTCTGTACACAATTGTTCTGGCATTAGTTAGTCCTAGATATCCCATGTGGCCAATATACAGAAGGTACTTCATTGTTTTTTAACATTTTGTTTTCAAATCGAACAACTATAGTATGCACCTGGGTACCATCATCCACTTCCACACAGCTGCAAGGCTCTCATATGAAAGTTTTCTTTATCACTCACATTTGAAATAATGCTACTATGTGCTCCCAAATACAGGAGAGTGGATGTCAGGCCTCGTGTTAGAATTTGAGAGGATGAGAAAGCTCCAGTCCAGTTACAGCTCAATGGTCAATACTTCGGTGCAGGAATTAAAGCAACCATTATGGAAACAGGTATGGGGAATGGAAGTTTCAAAGCTGCTACCCATGATCAATATGTGTGGTTCACACAGGCAATATTTGCACAGGAGATGGGCTGCAGACTCCTAGCATCATGAATAAATCTACAGTTACTATGATTGTCATGGTTTCAGCTGGGGTGGAGTTAACTTTCGTGCTAGCAGCTGGTATAGAGCTATATTTTGGATTTGGGATGAGAAATACTGTTGATAGCACACTGATGGTTTTAGTTGTTGCTAAGCAATCAAGGCCTTTTCTGCTCCTTATACTGCCCTGCCAACAGGTCAGCTGGAAGGGCACAAGAAGTTGGGAGGGGATACAACTGGGACAGCTGACCCCAACTGACCAAAGGGCTACTCCATACCCTGTGGTGTCATGCTCAGTATATAAAGCTGGGGGAAGGAGGCGGAAGGGTGGGACATTTGGAGTTATGGTGTTTGTCTTCCCAATTAAGCGTTATGTGTGATGGAGATGGCTGAACACCTCCCTGCCAATGGGGAGAAGGGAATTAATTCCTTGTTTTGTTTTGCTTGCATGAGTAGCTTTGGCTTTACTTATTAAACTGTCCTTATCTCAACCTGTGAGTTTTCTCACTTTTACTCTTTCGATTCTCTTCCCCATCTCAACCAGGGGAAGTGAGCGAGCGGCTGTGTGGTTCTAGCTGTGACTGGGGTTAAACCATGACAATGATATATGTCAAAAGAGTACAGAAGTTAACTCAGAAGAGAGTATTTCACCAGTCAATGCTGGAATTAAAGGTCTGGTATATAATTTCATTACAATTTGAGTCAGAAATCAGTTTTTTGGGACTGAAGGCATACCTTGTGAAATAAGACCATGTCCTAATGCTCCAGCCATTCTCTCAGTCACTAACTGTCCAAGACATCGAACTGTTCTTCAGCAGCTGTAGTTAGTATTGGTGCCAGGCCAGTCCTGCATGGATGGACAAGAACTTAGAAGAGGGAAAAACAAATGTGACAAAAGGTGGGACATAACCCAAAGCCAGAGTTCTTATTCTTGAGCCAGAGGTTCCTTTTGTTATGGCTAGCTGTCAAAAGAGATTGGAAAATTAGGGTATTTTTAATAATTTCATGAAGGGAGTTTTAGTGTGTAAAACCCATTAATTACACCAAGCATACATTTGGGCCAGAAAATACTGTGTTACAGGTTAGAAGACATACTCAGCAATCACAGGTTTCTTTGTTATTTTGGGTTAATAAGACATGATATAATTACAGTAAAGTAGATATTAATTTCATAATTTTTTACAAGACAGATATTAAAAAGACTTTGTACCAGATACTACTCTGCTATCTAGACCCAGTCCTTGACAATGTAACCACATGTAGAACTGAATAATGACTTTAAAGCTGTTAGGCAACAAAATAGTCTAAGACATATGTAATGCCTTACTTATCGTTTAAAGAGAATCATTGGATTAAATCCAAAGGTTATTGAGATATGCTTTGGCGAAAATTCTCCAGGTGGATTCTTGAGATTGTTTTGTGCATTTGTGCCTGCCTACAGACATGGAAGAATTTTTAGCCCATTTTTCCCAGGGCTATTGATTTAAAGAGTCTGTAGCAGAATGAACAGATATATAGTGTGGTATCCATTTTCAGGGCTATTTTTCAATCTCCTGTGATCAATGACCAAGATTTTGTTGAAGACATTTGTCCTGGTTCCAGCAGGGATAGGGTTAATTTCCTGGCCCGGGACACAGGTATTCTATCCCATGTGAGGCCATGCCCAGTCCATAGGGGGGAGCTGGCCGGGGGAGGGGGAGGGGGAGGAAGTGGCGGCTCGGGAGCGGGCTGGGGCTGCCCGGGGTCCGGTCGGTGAGCGCTGGTACGGTAACCGTGTGTGTACATTCCTCCGTCAGCGTTATTGTTGTTGTTATCCTTTTTCCGTTGCTGTTGTGTTAAACTGCCTTTATCTCAACCCATGAATTTTGCTTTTTTTTTTCCTTCTGATTTTCCCCCACTGCCGTGGGGGTTGAGCGAGCGGCCGCGTGGTTCTTTGTTGCCGGCTGAGGCCAAACCACGACAATATTTTAAAAGAAAACACAAAAACTAGTGCTGCAAAACACCTTTTATTTTGATTTTTGTCTTGATATTTTAGAAACTGCTGTTCTTGGACCTTTCTTTAGATTTCCAGCACTATTCTTCACCTCTTTGATTTGAGTTGCACAAAAGCTTTATAAGGCTTATTTCGGTGTCTGTTTTTTTCTTCCCATTAAACTAGTAGTCACAAGAACATTTATTTCCCTTAGATAAACTAATTTTCCTTCAAGTTTTGGTAGAGCTATGAAAAAAGACCACCTAAAGGAGTTATAAGACTTGGCCTTTTAAACAATGAACTCAGAGGAAACCTAGAACATGCAAAATAATAGAAGTTCCAAACTAAAGACATTAAAATTAAGTTCTTTCTGAGCTGCTCTCAGAGCAAGACTCAAGCTGAAGTGGGGATGTGATGGCTAAGGCCCAATTCAGACAGAGGAGTAAGTTACAGTAGCTTCAGGGCTTCTCTAGCTGTATGGTGAAGGTTGCTATTGTGCCATCTAGGGATCACGAGCGCAATACCCAGGGGCATGCTCCAACAAATTCAAGGCCTCGAAAATTATGGTTCTATATCTGAGCCTCAACTACTTTTATTTAAAGGATAATCCTAGCCAGCAGTTGCATCTGCTTGTCTTCCTCCTATTCTTGCATAACACAAAGAAGGAGGTGGAACCAAGACTGACCCAAAAACATGTTATTGATTTAGGGGACATCATTAGTTACTGTGTGAGAGCTTTAATCTTCGTGCTCAAGAAAAATGAGAATCTCTCAGTTATACTGAAATAGCGCACTACAGTTTCCTTCCCCCCCATAACTTGGGAGCTCTGAACACAACATTATCCTACACTTTAGGCCTGCTGATCTGCCCAATACAGTTTTTAAATTCTAATAGGCTGTGAGTCTTATCTTTTTGACAGAAGAAGAGGTACAGGCATAGTGTAGCAAATGGTAAGAAAGAGAAAAATCTTATGGGAAAAGAACAGAAGGCATGCAGTGCCTGTGGAATGGGCAGAAAAAGAGGAATGAATGTCATGACAGGAAAAGTAAAATAAAGAGTCATACAAAAGATTAAAAGAATGGCAGAGCTTCATACGTGCAGGGCACACAGCAGCCCTGAGAAGGACTGAGAACACAAAGAGAATCTGGCTGGCAACAGAAGGATGTTAGGCACTGCTGGAGAGATAAGGGACATCTGCATCATTTGATGGACAACAAATTAAGGAGTAAGTACCAAAGAGCCTGGGTGCCTTTGGCATGGGAAAAGGTCTGGAAGATTCCTGAGATAAATATGGAAGTCGCCTGAGTGAGGATTGGAGGCATGTGTCATCAGTCCTCTGCATGTGCACTGAGCACACTGAGGCAGGCCAGCTTAAAGTAATTTTGCCAGACTAAAGTCAGGAATGGAGGCAGGATCACAGTAAAGGTAATCTAGGATTAAAAACCAGTAGATTAACTAGTCCGAAGAGCAAGATAAGAATGTGGTCTATGGCAAGACCAAAAGTTAGGAAGGAAAGGAGTCCATAGTATAGCAGTGGAGCATGTCATGGAATCATAGAATAGCCCAGGTTGGAAGGGACCTCCAATGATCATCTGGTCCAACCTTTTGTGGGAAAATGAACCTAGATGAGACTACCTAGCACCCTGTCTAATCACATCTTGAAAACCTCCAGTGATGGGGAGTCTACCATGTCCCTGGGGAGGTTGTTCCAGTGATTGATTGTTCTTATTATAAAAAAATTTCTTTTTTATATCAAGGTGAAACATCTCCTGGTGCAACTTGTGCCCATTGCCCCTTGCCTTCTCCATGTGGTTCCTTGTGAAAAGAGAGCCTCCTTCCTCTTTGTAGCCATCCTTTAAATACTGGAATACTGCGATGAGGTTCCCCTGAGCCTCCTCCAGGGAGAAAATACCTAATTCCTCTTTCCTCATAGGGCAGGTTCTCCAGCCCTTTGATCATCTTTGTGGCCCTCCTTTGGACTCTCTACAGTCTGTCCATGTCTTTCTTGGACTGTGGGGACCAGAACTGGATGTGGTACTCTAGTTGTGGCCTGACAAGTGCTGAGTGGGATGATCATGTCTCTATCTCTGCCAGTAATGTCCCTGTGGATGCAGCCCAGGATCTGATTTGCCTTTCTTGCTGCAGTGGCGGACTGCTGACTCATGTCAGGTTAGGATAGACAGACCTGTTGAGGAGCAGAAATAAAACCTTAGGAGTCCATGATAGCCCAGAAGTACGTTGAACAGTGAAGGGCAGCTATTGCCTAACGCTAACTTTGGGAAAGGGTTAAATCACTGCTCAGTTCCTAGATAATGGGGCTAGCTAGGCCCTCAGTCACTGAAGAGGCGGACTGCAGGTAGAATCTTACAGGCCAAAACAAAAGTAGTCAGCTGCATGATCTTCTCATGGTATATATTTCAGTATATTCTCAGGTCTCATCTATAAAAGATTCAGTTGCAGTGGGACCTACTTACATTTTATGTTTCAATATTTTAGTGTAAGAGTTGAATGGCAGGGAAGAAGACCAGTCTGGCTAAATAGAGAGCTTTGGCTGGACCTCAGGAACAAAAGGAAAGTGTACATTCTTTGGAAAAGGGGGTTGGCAACTTACGAGGAATACCAAGACGTAGTGAATCTATGCAGGGGGAAAATTAGAAGGGCCAAAGCCCAAGCAGAACTCAGCTTGGCCACTGCGGTTAAAGATAATAAGAAGAGATTCTTTCAGTATATCAATAGAAAAAGGAAGACTAGGGAAAATGTAAGCCCACTGATGAATGAGATGGGCGCCCTAGTGGTGGAAGACACAGAGAAGGCGGAGTTACTGAACACCTAAAGCTGTCCCTCATGAATCCCAGATCCTGGAGGCAAGGGGGAAGGTCTGGAGAGAGGAAGATTTTCCCTCAGTTGAGGAGGACCGGGTTAGAGACCACTTGGCCAAGCTGGACATCCATAAGTCCA
>VYXH01011300.1:45000-92288 GCA_013397275.1 Burhinus bistriatus | reverse complement strand
GCAGGGGGCGCTCGGCGGCGGGTGGCGCGAGGAAGTTGTGGCTGCTGGCGCGGGAGCGCGCGCGGCGGCGGCCCTGGCCGCCCTGACGGGAGAGCGGGGAGGAGCGGGCGGGCCTGCCGGTGGCGGGCCCGGGGAGCGGGCAGCCGGGCGGGCCCGCTGCCGGCGAAGCGTTGTTGTCTTTGCCGGCGTCCCCGCGCACGTGTTGCGGCGGCGTGCCTCCTCCGGACGGGCGGGAAGGCTCGGGCCGCCGCCGGTCTGCGCAAAGCCGGCGGGAGCTGGGGGCCGCCGCCGAGCTGCTCCGGCGTGAGCTTACCTCTGTCTTGCTAGTAAAGTTTTTATTTGCTACCAGAACTAGACAGTGGAAGGGTTTCTGTTTAGATTTATTTGAGAACCCTGGAAGTGCCTTCAGAGACAGGCGTGATGTAGGTAAAATTGTGATGTTCGCTGTGTGGAAGTACAGAAGTCAGTACTGAAACACTACTCGAAGTAAGAAAATCGGAGTTTGGAGGCAACAAGTCTATCCCTTCCCTCTCCGTTTTGCTCTCTCAGTGGAGACTGAAACTTAAGCCTTTTCGAACTTCAGGATCACTTAATCATTCACTTGACACGTTCCAAGATAGATATAACATTCAATAGCTGTTATTGTTGAAGACCCCTGCTGAAGTGAGTTTTTTGTTATTTTCAGTGTTTGCAGATCTTTAATTATTTCCTTACTGTAATCAGTTTTCCGCATTTGTGAATTAAGCACAGCAAATAGGAGAGCTGTAGAAATACAGTTATGTTAAGAGGTTTTGAAATTTAGCAATAAGAACGAACACGACAGTTTCATAGGCTTGAGTTTTGCTAGCTGTCAGGCTTCTGTTGTCCTTTGAAAATGTTCAAGGCCAGGCTGGATGGGGCTTTGAGCAACCTGGTCTAGTGGAAGGTGTTGCTGCCCATGGCAGGGGGATTGGAACTAGGCGATCTTTAAGGTCCCTTCCAACTCTAACCGTTCTATGATTCTAAGATGACAGGCTGTAAAGTTCCTGTTTGTATTTCTAGATGTAGCAAACTTTTTTACTTACTTCTCCAAAACTTGAAATATGCATGTCTTCTTTAAATATAGCCTTTTGTTTGTGGCACTATTGCTCCTAAGTTAAACAAATTCTGAATTTTTATGAAATGTCTTCTGACTGAATGATTTCTTTGCATGTTGTCGTCTCCATTCAGTAACTACTCTCTGAGAATGTATGAAGAGTGGTTTTTTTTTTTTATTGGTGGGTTTAGGGGTTTTTTAATGGTTTTGTTTTGATGGTGTTTGTTTTTGTGAAGTGAAGGTGCTCAAAACTTCAGCGTGGTATCCATTTAGTAGTGGTATTTAAGCAGTGGGTAGCTATGCTTAGATGCTTGTGTTTCCTTTGGTGCAGTAGATGTGTTCTGAATTGATACCTGTAGATTCTGAGCATGAAAGACAGCATCCTTTAATTTCCACTTGTACTAATTTTAAATTTTGTTATATGCTTGCTTGCCAAGTTTATTTCTCAGTTAAAGTGAGCAAGTGTGCATGCGTGCTTTTATTTATGTAGAAATGTCAGGTTGCTATCTTTCTCTTTTACTGTTTGCCTGGCAGTTGCAAGTTTTCAGACTGGAAAACTACATGGGGTAACTATATAGCCTCCATAAACCCAGAGATACGTGTCATAGCTAAGGAAAAGTAGTCATGGGCAACAGAAAATTTTTAAATGTTGTTTATAAGACTTGTTTCTGTGGTTAATGTGATGCTTTTGTTTACTAAATCTAGCTTTGAGGGTTAAACTTCAGAGCTGTAGGTGTAAGTAGACACAGTTAAAGTTTGCTCATGCCTTTGTTTTAAACATGTGTACACACACAAACACACATCCCCAAGAGAAATTTGCTTCCCATTAGTAAACACAGGTGTCTTCCTGAATCTTTTTTGGATCTTCTTACATAAAATAGTTGATGTTAAACTCTTTCCCCTTCTTGTTTCTGTAAACTTGTTAAATTTCTTTCTATCCCTCTTGTTGCCCCCAAAAGCTTTCTCTTCAGTTTTATGTTGGTGTTGACAAGAGAGACGTGGTTGTCGACTACAGTTATGGCAAACCACACAGGTTTAATGCCCTACTACATTGTTTCCCAGACTTCATGCCACACGGGATTTAGGAAAGTTGGGAGTTGTGTGTGTTATGGAGCAGTAGAAGACTTGAGTTAAGAAAGGTTTTTTCTAATACTTAAGAAAATAATAGATATTTTATATTATGCATTTCTTTACAAATAGATGACAAAGTGTCCATAAGATTCTGAGGGGAGTGGGCAGCTTTAAATAGTGTGAACAGGCATTTATAACTATTTTATAAATACAATTCTGACATTGGCTTGAGTTTTGCATAAATGTAACTTTAAATGAACGCATATTTGGAGTTAAGAGCTCTGCTCTTGACTAAATAACTTTCCCTAGGGAAAAATGCAATCAAAGAGATTTAATATTCAGGCATCAAGTCACAAGATATTTAAATGACTAATTAGTGTTTTGATGCACAAAAAGAATCTATTTTGCTTCCCTTTCATCTTCTCTTTCTCCCATCCTGTTCCTACAAAGAGTAAATATGGAAATAGTACATCTTCGTTTATTACAACTGGAAACTTCAGTTGAGCAGTGTTGCTCTGTAAGAGTCTTCTGAAGGGAAAAACAACCTTGTGAAGTTAATCTAAGCGTTGTTAATTCTGTTAACAAGTAGAGTGTACCTTTCTGCTTATTAAGTCGTAACTTCAGTTAGTGTTTTTTGTTTGGAGGTAAAAGGCTACAGTAAAAAGCTCTTTGGCACACAGACAGTGGCACTTGGAGTTATCAACTGATACTGTGTTCTGTCAGTTGGTTTCGCTCCCAAGTTTCTTGGGTAAACACATTGTGGCTGTTGTCAAGTCTGTTGCTAAATCTAAGAAACTAAAAACTATCAGGAGACATATGCATCTCTAAAAAAGAAAACAGAAAAGCCTTCAAAATGTAATGACACTTCTTATGCATCACTAAACATTCCCTGTATTATCTCAAAATCCTGTTTTTGAGCAGAACACATCCTTAGCGCTGTAATGTTGAGAACTAGGCAACAGGCTGTTGCATACCCAGCCTCTAGATTCTCTTAGATAAAAATATAGAAACTTTGGGGGGTTTGACTGAGACTTTGTAGATAACTTAAAAGAAAAAATAGCCTTGTGGAAAATTATTGTGGATGTCGTTGGTTTTAGGTTTTTTAAAGAGAGTTAAGGAAAAAGAAGAAAGCCATGTGTTTGAAGCACCTCATATCAGCATTTATAAGGCATGTTTAAATTGTCAGGAAGTGTGAAATTATTAGTTGAAGCAATGCCTCAACAAAGATTAGTGTGTGAGCAGAGATACTTTTAATTAAGTACCCTAGTATACATCAGAGAAAAGAATTATCTAAACAGCAAAATATGGCTATGTTGACAGTATTTCCAGAGTTAATCACAGTCGCATGGGTATGGGAATTATCATGGATTTGAGGGGGGTTTTTTTTGTGTTGTTTTTTTCCTTGAGTGAGTTTGTTATCCTGATGTAAATGCTGATATTACCATGGTCATACTAATGTTTTGGTTGTTACATTTCCATTTAGTCTTGTGCATGTTCAAGTTTGTATAGGTTAGATGGACATTTTCCATCAGGTAAACTTTTCTAAATCCCAATGTCTCTGTCCTTGGTGTTGAGACAGGAGAGAGAGAGAGAGTATCAAGTGATGAGGAGTCCTGTTGCTTTATTATGTTACTCTTAACTCGCACTTCTGACTAAAGTCATGGTCCAGTGGTTAACCTTTGCCCTCATCTTAAGTCTAGAGTAGCAGTTTTCTTTTTTTCCCAGATTTCTGCCAGACTGATGCACTATGTGGAGTTCTGCTCTTAAGGTTTAGAGTTTAAAATTCAAGCTTATTTTCTAATTTTAGTTAGTGTAGGTAGTGGCAGATAGAAGAATTAAGCACCCAGAGTCTGAAATTTTAAGCTGTACAGCTGTTTGTTCAGTTCTTACTATTTTCCTTTGCATATGTGTTATGATGTAACTAACAGGTTGCACAGAAGGTGGCATTAACTCTGTGTGTGCAATTGTCGTCTGTAAATAGTGTCATGCTGTGTTACCTGGTGTTTGAGCAAACTGTTGAAATAGTTTAAAATGTGCTTCTGATCTCTTTAAATCCATAGTTTTAGTTATCTTCCCTGCCCTAGTTTTGGGGATGTTTAAGAAAAGCTTATTTGGCAAATTTTCATTATTAGATGTATTTTTTTTTTTCTCTAATACCAGCGTGACCTGTCAATATTTGGTAAATGCTATAAAAGCCCTGATGAAGATAATGTAATGTTCATTCAAGCGCTTTGGAACACGTTAAACATATTCTCTAATTGGATGTGTCTTAATTTAGCAAAGCACTACTTGGTTAATTTCCCATTTACCCAGTGTGGCTAGGCACAAGGATCACATCCTATCCATAAAACTGCCTTGAGCACGGCTACCATAGATCTTTTCCAAGCAATACCTGCACAGAAAATACACCTTTCTCTTCCCAAATCTATGCTGGAGGCATTGGGAAGCTACCGCATCCAGATTCTCTTGCTGCTGAAACAGCTGTTTTTACCTTATCAAGGAAAAAAGCTGGTAAGGAATGTACAAGAAGGGACCCATATGTCACCATCTAAGCCGTGATGAATTTAAAAACATGTGAAGTAAGTGTATAGCTGAGGTATAGTGAGAGCACATGAATGGTCTTGAATTACATACGTAAATTTCACTGGAGGTCCTATAGTCTTTTTTGTTCATTACATTCTTACCAACTTAAGAAACTTCATTCTGTGTGTGCTTCCGTACATGGCATCTAAGAACTCTTAAAATAACCATTACCTTGCTGATGCACGATTCACTGATATTAAGTGTTTTAGAATCTTGTAGGGGCAATCAGAATTATATGAATGTAAAATCATAACAGATACTGTAACTGAATCATCAATCTAAAGTCTGGATATTTTTTTTTTTTTCTTGGATGTAGAGTCAGGAAAGTCACAGTGAAGTTTTTACCTTACCTAGAAGAGGAGAATCTGCGTGTCCCTGCCACCCCACCCTCCCCAGTTATAGAAGTTAATTATAATCTTAAATCAGATGAACTGAACTCCTTTAGTGGTCTCTTCTTAGATCAGGAGAGCTGAAACATTAAAGAATCTTGAAGTAAAAGAGAAGAGTGGAGACAGAGTTTTTTGCATACTCTTTGATTCAGGAGTCCTGCAAGCTGAAAGAGTATTGCTTCCTGTTTATCTCGTGTTCCCCTTTGTCCAGCATTTCCATTTGCTCATAGTAGGAGGCATTAATTTTATACACCAGTCTAATCTTTTTTGTGCTTAATTTTAAACACACTTAACTCTTAGATTAGATTCCTAAGAGCAAATGTGTTTGATAATTTGATAGGAGGGGAACAGAGAAACAAGGGTTTGTTGCAGTTTTGTCTAAAGCAACGGTCTACAAACACCTCCGTTCAGAGCTGGCAGAGATTTTTCTGTGAGCTTGTATAATGGCCTTAATTTTACCTTTTAGTTTGGTATTGAGCTTAGTAACTTACTTCAGGTATACCTGTGTGAAAAACATCAGAGATCCTTAGCCAGAGAATTCTGAGAGAAAAAAAAACGTGACAACTCACTACAGGTGACCAAATTTCAACTGTAAGAAAACTCCCATACCATGTCAAAATACTCAGGTGATGAAAAGCATTTGTTTTTTCCCCTCCTCTCTCTCTATACCCAGCTCCCAACTATTTAGTAATAGTGACGGCTTACTGGATACTTCACCTTCAGTTACACCAGTACTTTCTGTTTTGTTGTGTTTAATGTTGGAAGGTATTCTGAGCACCTGAAGATTTGTGCGAGTTAGGAACTCTGGCTGGTGGTGAGAAACAGCTTCTACAGTGAGCAATTTATGCACTGTCTCCGACTACCTAAAGAAACTGGTTAATTCTGTGGTGTGAAACCCCCCTGTACCAACAGTGTTTTCCTTATGAAGTCAGAGGGATAGTGGTGGCATAGACTTCTATTACAGATTGGTGGAATTCGTTTGAGTCTGGAATGAGATTGTTCATGCCAATTTGAAATCGGAAGTAAAACTTACCGCATTCATCTAGGAACAAGAAGTAGAGACTACACATACAGGATTTGACAACTTCCTGAAAGCTAGCAGTTCTGTGTAAAAGTTCAGGAATCATGATAGATAGCCTGTTCTTACACCATAGAGAAGTTGGGCAATAACTTGAAGTTGTGAGTAGTGTACTGCCGTGAAAGTGGTTTGGTAATGTGATGTTAGTTCTGTATATGGTGTCAGTTAAACATGTAGTAATGGTGAAGGTGTACGTCATGCTTTAAAGTAATGTTGAAAATACTTAAGGGTTCAGAAAATAGTGAGAAGAGTTGGTTGATCATCAGTGGCTTATGCAGGTCAGAGGCTTCTCCAGGAGGTCCAAATCCTGTTTTGAAATGATGGAGGATATGAATTAGCAAACGCACTTTGGAAGAATGTCAAGTTAGGACATTTGTGTTCTAGGTGGAGGATGTTATTTTTCTAATTTGTTTATTGTCTATAGAAACAATGTAATTTCTCCTAAAAATCTGTTCTGAAAAAGCTAGGTGTAGGCCAGTCTTAAGGAATTAGTTTGATGTATTTGTATGCATACTCAAATTATTTTTATCCTTTCCTTAATTTCCCAGTAATTGCACAAAGAGAAGGCATGTAACAGCAGTGGCTTTACTCATAGCAGAGTTAACTACAGTGAGACCAATTGTTCATGTTCAGATTTAAGATTAAAAAAAGGTTAGATTTACTTAGTAATGAGGATGGTTAACCATTGGAAGAGGTGAAAAAATCTCTGTCCAATTATTTACATTAAGACTGGGGATGGGGGGAACCACAAACATAACTTTGTTGGCAGTATTCTTAATAGCACAAGAAGGAATACAACTGGCAGGGTTTTGGAGTCAGGGTAAAAGAAGCTTATGTCAGGATAAACTGGGGGTAATTTTAAGGCCAGGCATGTATGGGAAGACTTTACCTTCTGGGAATTTTCATGGCCTGTCTTAAGGAGAAGCCCCATATGGTTATCTTTCTGACTTTTTCAGATTTGATCTGTCATGTGATGGATTTCAGCAAAGGATCAGGTATTAGTTGTATACAGTAAAATGTTAATAACATGCGTAATGGAAAAGGGCAATAATTCAGTAACCTTAATGTTTGAGGATCAGGGTGATGTGGCTTTATTTTTCTTTTAATAGCTAACATCCTGTATTTTATTCCAGTAAAACTTAAGTTGTTCGCAGGAGCCTGCCTAATACTAATTTGTTTCAGGTAGGAAAAAAAGTGCAATGTGTCAAGCCCTTAAATCTGCTAATGTTTTCTTTGAGCAGATCTCTTTGTCGCTGTCTCAATAGTTGTGCCATAATTACATGATCATATTCCTCAGAAATGTATATGCAATTATTTCAATATCAATTTGTAAAGAGTATTCAATGTGAGTTTTGAATACCTCTAAGTTAATACATTACTTTTTCAAGTCTTGGTTTTAAAGGAATGCGTGTGTGTATTTGTGTGGGAGTCTGCTCTGCTGGAACAGAATACTGTAATTTGCTGGTCTTAGGTCTATGTAATAAGTTACTTGTTCTTTTTCCACTTAATTTCCACTTCCTACCTGTAAGAGGAAACATTAATATCGAGGAATGCATCAGATTTCTAATGCATCAGAATAAAAATGCTGGTTGCTGCATTTGTATCTGTATATATTCTCTTCCTGTTTAATAAGCCTTTATGTACGCTCTGCTCTCCCTTCCACCAGTGTATGTGTATTTTTGTGTATTCAGCTGTGTGTACGTTCAAGGACTAACCCTGTTCTGGGAGGATCTTTCTGGTTAGACAAGTAGGTGAAGGTTAATTCCATGAATTGAGGATGGAATAAAAGTTTGAAAACTTCCTGGTCTGTCAGTCTCTTCAAGCTCAGGTAGTTTGAGTGAGAGAGGAAACTATCCTCTTAAGGTTTAAGTACCACTCTTAAAGATTTGTTTCCTTTATATTTAATCAGGAGTTAAGAAATCCATGCTGTTTGAATTGGAAGCTCTCAAGAGGGTGGTGTTGGAAAGGATTGTTTTCCAACATCCATTTACATTCATACCTTTATGTCAATTTCATGACTTCAAGGTTGTTCTTTCCTGGTTGCTTATACAAATTAATTGAAGATCTTGTAGCCTGCTTGGAAGACTTACCAAGCTTACATTTGAGGAGAGAGATTTGTAGCAAAGGCTGGCCCTATATATACATGTCATGCTGCT
This sequence comes from Burhinus bistriatus, assembly GCA_013397275.1. Taxonomy (NCBI): domain Eukaryota; kingdom Metazoa; phylum Chordata; class Aves; order Charadriiformes; family Burhinidae; genus Burhinus; species Burhinus bistriatus. Next base: position 83,936 of record VYXH01011300.1, on the reverse strand, counting down.
GTCCCTTTTCTGTTATAATTTGAAGGGCTGTAGTAGAATAGACAGACCATTTCAGTTGGAAGGGAGCCTGACCAACTCAGAGATGACCAAGTTAAAACATGTTATTAAGGGCAGTGTCCAAATGCCTCTGAAACACACACAGGCTTAGGCATCAACAATTCTCTAGGAAGTCTGTTCCAGTGTTCGACGACCCTCTTGGTAAAGAAGTGTGAGTCTTCACTGATCAGATGTCCAACAAAGCTTGGCTACTAGGAAGGTGTTAGCATGGAAAGTTGAATTCTGCATAGGCTTCTGTTTCCAGATTTTCCTTTTCAAAACTTGAGGATTTTGTGCAAGGCTGTATTGTCATAAAAGTGTAATCATTGTGGGTTAAAGATGCAGAACTTGTTTTGGAAAGGAAAGAATGGTGCAAGTTGCTTTGCCAAACTGTGTTGATCTGTAATGAGTCTCACCTGAAATGCCTTTCTTGGCATAGCCATGGAAACACTCAACATAACTTGATTTGTTTACTTTTCTGTCTGTGCTGTTATCATTCCCCTTGTTAGTCTGTTCACATAGTACGTGATATCTTTTCTTCCAGGTATTTCCCAGGATTAATGATTTGAAGTGTCCCCGTCTCTTGTGTTTTTAAATTCTCTAGTTTTGTTCACCATCGTAAGTTTCTTTAAACACTGGTGATAAAATTGTATTCCTGATTTCCCCTGTGCCTTTAATGTTTTGGCATAAGAAATGCAGCTTTTAACTGTGTGGTAAATCTACACTCCCCACCCCCAATCCTGTTATTAGTATTTCAGCAGGACATGTCCTGCGTACCTTTTTGATACTTGATTTTTCTCACTACTTAAAGTACAAGAAAAATAATTCTGAAAAGGGTGGCAGAAAATAAGAACTGACTTCAGGAAGAAGATTTTACAGTATTGTGGTCTGATTCATAGTATTTACAATTCAGTAACCCAGGTATATCTCAGAAAAGAGCTGAATTTAAAACAGGATGGTATTATTGAAAGTTTAGGAGTAAGGCTACAGGTAAGAGCTAATTTGAGTTTGAGTCCTGCAGAATTTTTGTATTTTGTATGGTTACTGGAATCCTTTCGGTGAGTTACTTCTACAAAACTGTTGGATCCTTCAGATGCTTATGGGTAAATTTATGACTCTCTTCTGTTTCTCAACAATATTTTTTTTTTTTAACTGTAGTGTTCTTTGCCAGACAGGATGACCTTGTTTGCCCTTCTCTTGCTATTTATCTTCTGTTTTGATAGAAGAAAGTTATGATTAATACTAGTGCACTAGCTCTGCTTTATGAGGAAAATGCTGTGATCTTAAACTAGACTAAGTACTATATGAGACTGTTCAAATGTTAGGAGTAAAAGTAGCTTAATATTCACAGTCTATCTTGGGCAACTAATGTATTTCATCAAGTTAGAACTTCAACAAACTTGAAGTCAATAGGCAAGACTTTATATTCTTGCAGTTTGTATGAGGGGAAAGAACTTAAGCTACCAAAAGTGAAGGAAGCCAGGTTCCCTCTCTTTGTCAGTGATGTAAGGTTTGTTCAGTGTGAAAAAAGTATGTGTGGGAAATTAGTGAAACATTCATGTTTACAAAGTGCTTCTGTCTTTAAAAAAAAAAAAAAAAAAAAAATTTTTACAAGAGGTGAGGGAANAAAAAAAAAAAAAAATCTTTACCAGAGCTGTAGGGTAAGAGTAACTAACAGAAATTTCTGTTGCACGTTCATTTCTCTCAGTCTTCTTCTGAAGGGGGAGGTATTTCTCTGAGGTGCCTCGTCTTGAGAAGATACTTAGAAGTTTGCTTAATGGTAGCTAGATATTGAAAACAAAGTTGGCCTGTCTTGGCCTGGAACAGAAAGTGGTGAGGCTTTTTTTTTTTATGCTCTTCAGGGCTTTATGGGAGGAAGTTGTTGCAGTTAATGCATTAACCCTTATGTCTGGCCTGTTGTGTTGTTTGTTTTTGTTTTTTTTTTGGGGGGGGTTGTTTGGGGTTTTTTGGTGGTGTTTTTTCTTTTTTTACTGTAGAAGGACCTTGAGCTGGTAGATGGTCGTTGTTAAATGTTGTCTTTGGGAGCTGTAGTTGGAGTGTGGGCTACAGAATGTCTTAGAAATGAAGACAAAACCTGATTAAAATCTGAAGAAGCTTGTGAGGGAAGAGAAGCTCTGAAGTGCTCCTAATTAAGTTTGTTACTGAGGACAGTATACTGCAAAGTATCTACTAGCTAGAATTTTGTAAGTGTTAAGGTCATGGGTATGTTGCATGACTAGTCCAGTCAGAAGATAAGTTTCATCATTGTATGGCAGGATACAATGATGTAGTATGACTATCCTGTGTGGCAGGATAGTATGAAGTTCCGAAGCCATATGGAAGCAATAGGAAAAACATTAATGGATATTCCTGTTGGTAAATGAGAGCCTGTCAGTTAAACCTGTAAAACCAAGCCCTCAATTTATTTGTTACTGATTAATTTCAGTAGGTAAAGAAGGTTCCTTTGCATGAATTACTAACCTGATTATTTTTAAATGTTGTATCCAATGTTTGACTTAACTCTATAATTTGAAAAATTAAAGAAGCGAGGTATCTGACATCTTATTTTGGCTTGTATTAAATTAAATTGTAATTCCCCTGGTATAGTTTTCTGGGGAAAAAAAAAATTGAGTGTTTTCCAATGTTAGTCTTCTCATTAATGTCATTGTCGTGTCTCTCAGCAATGTAAGTTTGACCTCTTACTTGACCTGTGCTCAAGAGAACTCTGGATAAGAAGCACTTTTTTAGTTAATAGAGAAGGGGAAGATGTAGCAATAAATTTGCTGAAGAGTCTCTTACCCCAGGCTGTTTTGCACTGCGGTCAGGAGTGTATGTACAGTTCGCTTCTCTGTTTATACTGGATGTTTGTCTTGTATTTGTGGTTTATTCCCACCGTTAACAGGGAGAGTGAGTGTGCGTGTATGTGTTAAGCTGTGGTGTAATTTCGGTTCAGATGGCCACAGAGCTAAATGCTTACTGAGAAGTGTACTCTTGGGATTGTTTCAATACTTTGCTTTCACACTTGTTAAATATGAATTATGCATTCACATTACCTGAGAATGCTAGACAGTATTTATTGCTAAGGATTTGAAGGAAGTCAGACCAGCACTTTAACAGATGGCACTGTCTGCACAGGTGGAATTGGAATTTGAGGTCCTCAGCCAGCTTTTGGCAGCAGTGTCATTTCCAGGGATGGAGAGAACATCATCTTACTTTGGCTTACAGTTACTGAACTGATTCTACTTGGCCAAATCTTTGTCATAATACTGAATAAATGGAGGAAGGAGGAATATATTGTCCTGTAGATAGCTAAAAGTGCTTCATAGGGTAGTTCCTTTAACTTAGTGATTGGGAAAGGAATAAAACCTACTTAGGGAAAAAGCCATACAATACCATGTATTTGAGAACTTTAAGTAGTTAGTTATTAGAACAAGCATGCTGTCAGAAGTAATGAAAGATGCAAAATAAAAAGATTGGAAAAACCTTTTGGGTGCCTTCAAGCTATTATTATAAAAAGCTGTGAAGTATTAGTCTTGAAGACTTTTCTTTCCATGTTTTGGTGATGTTGTGTTGATTAAACCTAAGGGAAACTGCCAGTCCCCACAACGTAGGGACTTAAGTGTGGTCATAAGTACCATAGAGACTTTTTTGTGCTAGCAAACTGGCAAGTGCTTTGTCATCTCTGTTAGAAAACAACACGGTTTATGTTTATGCCTAGTTTTTCTCACCTTGCATTATAATGTTGATTTTGTTTTCTATTGATCCGTGTCCTGGTTTGAGGTAAAATGACGACGATCAGTTACTATTTGGTCCTTTGTTTTCAGCCTGGGGAAAAAAACAGGAGTCAAACCATTTAATGTGGTAAGCTGTATGAAACTGAGACTGTATTTGGTAATTTAAAAGCGTAACATGTTAGGCAGCTCTGAATTTCGTTCTCTAAGAATATATGCTGTGTCAGGCTGATGTTTTTCAAGATATGATGTGCTAAATAATCTTTTATAAATACACTTGTTAATGGCAATATGGCTAAAATAGTCCTTGCACAGAAGGGACATGATAAATTAATGCAAAGTACAAAATCTCACTTGCAACCTCTGGTAGTTTACATGGCACTAGGTGGTGAGAGGGAGAGGTAGGATGTCTAATGTAATAGGATTTTTTCTGAAGTTCTGTAAATGGGTTTCTCTGCTGCTATGTGGGCTTTATTCTTGGACTCTGTATTTGGGAAGGGCACAAAGCAGTCTCTAAAATGTCTATGGCACTTCAGTATATTAATTTATCTATTATATAGGCACATTAAAATCATAGATATTCATGCCACTGAAACTTTATTCTTGTATAGCCAGAAATTACCCATTAAGAATCAGTCTGCAGCTGCACATGTGGTGGAGAAGCAGGCAGCTTCTCCATGATGGTGATCAGCTGGCCTGTGAGAGGTGAAGGGAGTAACATGTATCTGTTCCTTGAGACATCAGCTGTACTCAATTTGTGTTGTGAGTAGAGACTTTTACTAATGCAATAGTAAAAAGGGAAGACCTAGGGAGTGATGGAAAGGTTGAGGGGGTTTTGTGTTGGGGTTTGTTTTGTTTTAATAAACGAAGGTCATAAACTGACTTGAATGCCGTATAAGTGAAAGGTATTAAAATACCGTTTCATCGGTGGCGGAGGGATGACATGAAACAAAAAAAGTTGGTTAGGCTAAAATTGACATTGTGACCTGAACTAACTGATGCTGTCTCCTTGTTAATCGCTTTCAGTAGTCCTGTTTTGTCCCAGTCAGACACTTAACTCTCACTGTGTGCACAGAGAGAAAAACAATGACAGTTATAATGCATTGAGCTTATGATCATTAAGGAAATGCTTGTTCTTATAGTAAACCTTTCCCATTCACCTCTGTGCTTCCTTCTTTTCTCCCCTCTTCCATATGGCTTTACTGTGCTTTACCTTAGTTGTTCACTGTTTATACCATCCTTAAAAACAAGTTCAATCATAATTACGTAAAAGATAATGCATTTGAAGTGCTAGTCTGTCTTGTGTTTTTAAAGGCAATCTAAATAAATGTGGAGATTGCAAGACACCAAGAATAGCTGACCTAAAAAAATAATAATTTGGCACCTGACTCATAGTGCATGTAGCACTTTGTCATTCAAAACGCATTTTTACTGATCAGAAAACTTTTAAGTTGGTTTTTAGTCTGAGCCTTTCAGCCTAATACAGATCTCTGCTCCAGGTAGCACCTTTGTGCATTCAAATGTAACAACGTTCATTCTAAGCCAAGAGAAGTGTCTAAATCTGTAGATTTGCAGACTGAAGACTGACATCTGCAGCAGGAAATACATAAATAAGCTCATCACAGTGGTGTGTAATCTTTGGAAAATCTATTTTAAGTTCTGCAGTATTGCACCTGTCACTGTCACTATTGAAGAAGCACTTTTCCACCTTTGTGGCATCAGATCTGAAATTCTGATCTGTTTTGTGTTGTGAATACCAAAGCTAAAACAGTTTAGTTGAAAAGTATTAGTAGGATTTACTTGCGTTTTCATGAACATATTTTGACATAACTTAGTTCCATACTAGTTGGTAAGTAGATTTCTTCTTTACTGGATGCCTTATGAGGTGTAACTCTTGAGTATGTCTCTTCTAGCATTTGTACTTTTAGGGGGATTTCTTTAGTTTTCTCAAATATCTTAGCAGCTCTCTTGATACCTTGCTGTCTTAGTACATGAAAAAGCCTCTTCTCTTTAGTAAGAGTTACAAACTGCAACGTGTGGTTTTGTTTGTTTGGTTGGTTTTTTTCTTATAACAAAAGTTGTAATTTGGCAGAACATGAGATGAGAACTCTGATATCATTGACAGTGTGACAGTTATCAAGGGCAAGGTTAGGTATGCTCTTGCCAGCCTGTGCATATTTGTGCAGCTCACATTTCTGCTCATCACTATATGACAGATTATTTCCACTGTGTGTTATACAGAAGAATAAGTACTTAAAATGCAGATATTGTGGAATCTACAAAAGTGTGCTTGTTTAACAGACTAGCTTTTAGTCATTACTGTGATTTATCATGTGCTTTTTCTACAGACTTCATTTCTTGCCTGTAGCACTGAAGTGGATAATGCTAAAAGGGTTTTTTTGTTTGTTTATTTTTGAAATCAGAAATAAGGTTGATAGTTTAAGGTGATGCTCTGGAAGCTTCTTTAGTTTGAATTTTTCAACTGAACTGTCATGTGTGGGCTTTTTATTTGGAATGCACTTGTGACTTCTTAAAAGACACATAGATTGTTCATGTTGTTACAGAAAACTTCTTTTTGGTTGTCTGGCATGAGCTGCTGAGCCTTAACTTGTAAATGAACAAATTTACACATATGTTGATACTTAGTTTTCTTGATAATGTTTTTGATGTTTGGCTGTCCCCACATAACTTGAATACTGTATAATGATCAATATAAATATCAATCAACTACTATTTAAATGTGAATGACTGCTTCAGATAATGAAACTGTACTTTACAGAAGAGGTAGTTAAACCCGACAAGAATGTTGTAAACAAAGCAATCTTACGGGAAGGTACAGTTGTTGTAGTGTTGTGTGTTACCAGACCCTGTGTAAACCCCATGGTTCACTCACTGATGTATCTTTTTTCTTATTTTTATTTTTTTGTTCATTTGCCTTTTCCCCCCAATGAAAAATAAAGTTGCATACATGCTGGGTATCTCTCAAGCCTCTTTATTAACGCTAGAGTTGCATGGTGCACATTAGACTAAAAATTTCATAGAAGAAAAAATTACCAGACTACTAAACACAAAGACTAAAATAAATGTGGCTTGCACTCCCAGCTTCTAATATCCTGTCGCTCAGGGAGAGAACAGCTGTGGAAGTATAGCTCCAGTTTTTGTGCTGTTCTTACTGTCCTTGGTAGGGACAGTAAGAACAAAGGGCAACAAAGATGATTGGGGGTTTGGAGCACCTCCCTTATGAGGAAAGGCTGAGAGAGCTGGGACTCTTTATCCTGGAGAAGAGAAGGCTGAGGGGAGACCTTATTCTTGCTTAGAAGTATCTAAAGGGTGGGTTGGAGGAGGATGGAGCCAGACTCTTTTCAGTGGTTCCCAGTGACAGGACAAGGGTCAACGGGCACAAGTTGGAACATAGGAAGTTCCATCCAAACATAAGAAAAAGCTTCTTTATGGTGAGGGTGACAGAGCACTGGAACAGGCTGCCCAGGGAGATTGTGGAGTCTCCTTCTCTGGAGATTTTCAAGACCTGCCTGGACGCAGTCCTGAGTAATGTGCTCTAGGCATTCCTGTGTCAGCAGGGGAGTTGGACTAGGTGATCTCTGGAGGTCCCTTCCAACTCTGAAAATTCTGTGATTCCGTGATGCCCATGGGCTCCGTTTTGAGATGGCATTAGGCAAAGTGGTACTTTGATAAAATCCATGCTTGTCTTGCAGTTTCCAAAAATGTTTTTACGTTCTTTGAAATGCCTAGCATTTAGGTTAGCCCAGTCAACCGGTTTGGACATCTGTTTCTTTGAAGTCCTTGGGTAGTTGCACAATTTGATGTTTAGGGATATGACCTTCAAGCTCCAGGTAATGTTAAGTTTCAGAGTCTTTATTGCAAATTCTGAGGGGAGAAGTAGTAGCGCTAGGTACTGGTTTTGAGATCTGTTTTTAATGCTTTTTAACAGAAGAAACCAAATCGTGTTCTTAATTAGACTTGTTTTTTCTTCGGAATCTTTGAGCATATGTGGATCTGGGAAGCCGTTGATCTCTGCAGTTTGTGCAGTCTGGCCTATGGAAGGGAATGTTTTTAAGCCTGAAGTAGACTAATGCTGGGGAGGTAGAGGTGCTCCTCAGGCTGTGTGTTAAGGCTTTGTTCCCTTGCCTAGTGTTTTTCTCTGCCTTACCTGTCTTGATTGTGTGCTGCTGCTGAGTTGGTTAGTGGATCTAGATTGAGATATGCATTAACTGCAAAGGAAAAGAGGTTGGTTTAATGAGGATCGTTTGAAAACCTGGTCTGAGGAGCAACTACTGTGGAAGGAGTGGTACACTTATTTTTTTCCATAGTTGACAAACTTGGAGAGAAATGTAGTATAAATCTTCACCCAACTCAGTTGGCTTCTTTTAAAGTCCTGTTATCTATTTAAATATAGATTTATAAACTACCTTTAGCATCACCCAATGCTGTGTATGGTATCCTGCTATAATATATAACTGGAATAGTTGAGGCTCCCTGTCTATGTTGGAACACAAAACCTTATGTGCATATGCAGATTAGTATCCTTCAGAAGAGCAGTGAAACAGAATGGAAACTTGTTTGCTGCAAAGTTGGGCTACCATGTTACTCATTATTCAAATGACACTGCTTTTTTTTTTTTATCAGTACTCAGTACTGTTAACCGTAGTATTAAGTCCCTGTAACTAGTAAAAATGCTGGAATTCAAGTGTACAGCTTTAGCCATCCAAAATTATTTGAGTTGTTATGCAGTATTGGTGATGCACAGTAATGTTTAAGCAAGCAGCAAGATACTGCTTCATACATCTTTTTAACTTGGGACTTGGATACAATTTTATTATGAGTCAGCTGCGGCAAAGTCACATGAGATGGGCTGAGCTGGTTTAACTGTGCTGGTATTGAAAAGAGGCAATTCCACTGTTTTCCTGGAGCTTGCCATGGTCTTTACATTACCTGTCTGTGAATGATTTAGCTCACAGCAGAATACTCGTGTAAGAATGACTCCCCTCCCCTCCATGGGTTACAGGGCTGCATAGGCTGAGGAATTCCATGAGAGTCAAAAGTGGTTACAGAGGAAAAGATGGGGAATTTTTATGGTCATTAGCAATGCTAAGGAGATGGAATAGCTCCTGCTAGTATTGAGCTGTTACCAATTCCCCAAAAATATTTCAACCTGGTACTGAGTCCTGTGGGTCTGTAGTGCATGTGTAGTGCAGTGGCAATTTGGCAAGCAGCTGAGTCACTTCAGGTTTTTTTAGGTAGTCTGAACAGGACCTGTGCCTGGGAATACTGAGGTGTTGTTAAATTCTGTCTGTGAACTATACTGTGTAATTAATGTATGTGGTAAATACTCGAGTCTTCCTGATTCCCAGGGTTCATAGGTTTTGTGTGTTACCTTGTCTAGCATGTCTTGAGCCAATCTCATTGATTTCTTCATCTCTGCCTGTTTGTTTTCCACAGTAATTTAAAATGTGAAACGAGTTTCTTTTCAGTCTTCTGGTAACAGGACAGCAAATCACTCCGTTTCTTCTAGTGTTGTTGTGATCTCTAGTACGAATGTTGTTAGGCTTCTGGGTCCAATGCCCTGTGTGTCTTCCACCTCCCTACCACCATTCACTGAACAAGCATAGCAGGTGAAAATTTCCTAGAAGTTGTAAGTAATTAGCTGCTGAAAGTCCATGAATATGGAAGCAAGACTTTTCCAAGAAAAGGGCAGACTCCTTGCATACTCCTAGAAGTGTCTGATTTGAATGTAGGGAAAGCAGTTGACTACGATGCTCAAAGTGGTGTGGCTGACCTAATTTCTAATCAGTGTTCCAGATAAAAAGACTAATAATTAGCAAGGTTTCTTGATAGCCTGTTAATTACAAAACCACATATTTTAAAAAGTAAATTAGATCACTTTTTCACTGAGCAATTGCTATTTAATACAGTGCAGCTATTTTAAGTTGGCATTTGTAGCAGAGATCTAATTATTGTAGTAATTACAGTGGAATCCTTCTTAATTGACTACTCATGAGACTGACATCAGTTGATTAACAGAAGAGATCTCCATAGTTTTTCTCCATGTTTGGAATATGAAGGGACAGTTTTAAGCCCTGCTATAATAACAAGAGAACAATTTTCTCTACTGCATAGATTGATTCAAAGCATTGAGAGGTCCTGGCAGTCTCAGAAGGGAAGATCTACGGCCACGTGGTTTGGGTGAATCTTCAGGCAGCTTAAATTGATGTGAGATTGTGTTTACCCTGTGTCCATATGTACTGGTAGTCATAATAGGAAGATGGCTTACAATTGCCAGTGGGCCAGACTGGGGTGGGTGGGGCAGAGAAGTGATCTACTGTCTTCCTCGGGACCCGTCGCAGGGGGAGAGCAAGGAATGACATAATGCTGCTTTGTTGACCCACCACTTCTGTCCTGTTTTAATCATGTGTGCTTGTTGTGACCAGATTTAAACTATTGCTAACACATTATATTATATTCATGTACCTGAGGTCAGGAGGGTAGGAGCTGCATGTATGCTTAATGTTGCCTTGCCATTGCCAAAGGTCAGATCTATAAGCTGGTATTCAGGAGTTGGGCTTTGCTGTCTCAGAGTCAAAGATTGGTGTAACTTGGGGACTGATCTTGTGCTAGAACATCTGTTGAAGACTTCTGTGATCTGCAAAGCAGGATCAGATTGCCCTCATCAGTACCACTTCAGTCAGGTTTGGAGCTGTTCACCAGCAGTTTTTTGGAAACAAATGCTGTAACAAACTTGTCAGAACGTGTGCATGTAGTAACGTGTGACTGGATATGCATGTGAGGCACTAAAAGGAAAAGTGTGTGGTATGTTTCTATAATAAGCTGTGATGCCTGTTGTTCAGGAAGAACTGAGCATTTTTGCTTTTAGTCATACTAGAAGCCATTAGAGCCACTTGCTGCCCTAAAGATAAGAAGAATGCAATGGAAGTCTGTAGTATCTCTGAACAGTTTACATTGATCTAAGATGACTACTGTGTTCTGGCTGTGTGTTCTGTACCTTTGGTTGCAGCATCACTGGTGCTTGCCTCTGCCTGGGTGAGCCTTTTCTATTGCAGTGGCAGATAACTACCCCACCCCCCACCCTGCCCCGAGAGTCCCACAGAAACATGTTTCTAATGTCTGAAGTGGCTCTAGGCAGGGGGAAGGAATAATGTGAGTGAGGGGTGGCATAAAAAAAAAAAATCTTAATTTTTTTGCATGTAATTCTCTGAGATCACTCTCCGTGATTCTTCTAATCTTGGATATAAGTTGTCTGATTAGTAAGTTGCAGGACATCTAAGATCTGGTAAAAGGAGAAGGTGAAGAGAATAAGCCAGTTTGGTTGTTTTATTCCTTTCTGTGTCCTTTGTACACAGATTTATTGGATTAAATCTATGGAGAAATTTCCTTTAGAGTAGGCTGACCATCACTCTTCTGAAAGAGGTCACCTTCCCATATCACGCAGGTTACCGAGATCCTCATATGGCTGAGGTACAGGATATGTATCCCATAGCTCAGTGAGCCAAGAAAAGGGTGAGGTTGGGGAGTAATTTGCGTGCAGTAGGTCATAGAAGTGCTTCAGTAGTCCCTACCATATGTTACAGGATGAGTTAGTCTGAATGGTCTTGGTGTGCGGCTGGGTCTCCTGGCAACTTTGCTGTGTTGTCCTCCACTATCCTTCCACCAGTAAATGTTGTTGATGTGAGATAACCAAGGTGTAGGAACAGTATTGTCCCTGTGAATTTAGCAGCCAAAAATCTTTACCTTATAGCCTGGAATGAGGTTGCTCTTGCACCAGTTCATCAACTCTGGATGACATGATTAACAACTCCTGATTTTTTTCCCATTTCTAGTATTTTCTTATTTCATCTTAATTATAGAGTAATGTGTTTGTGTTTAAGATGAGCTTCAATTTTGTTGGATTCTTGTGTTTTTAGTTTTTTTCTAAAAGTTTTGGATCACAAGTTGCTAGAAGGTAAAATGTGTATGAAAAAAGACAGATCCGTGAGTTTGTGTACTTGTATGTCCTTGATTCTGTCTCAACTGCGATCTGTTTCAGTGTAACTTGTTGTGAGCCTAATCCTTCTTGACAACTACCTGTTGAAACTGGTATCCTTTGTAGTTCTTGTATCTTAGATGTTACAGTGTGAGATGGTAACTTTGGAAAGCACTTCTGCCAGGAATGGATGGGTGTGAGAGGATTCTCCTCAATCATACTGATGTAAATCAGCAGGTCTGCAGAGACCAGTAGATGGGCAGTGGTTTGACGTGGTTCCCAGTAATGACAGAATCAATTGTAGTGTCCTTTTGTATAGTTTTTGTATTTTCAGAGGCAAAGATGTGGTTATAATGTGCACAGACTTGAATTCACTCCTGTGTCCTTTTTACCAATATTTTTTAAAACTCCTCCTGCTTGCTATGTGTGGCTTCCTTCACCACCCTGTCTTTTGCCTCCCCCAACAAACAGCGCTCCCTTCCTTAGGGTGGGCTTTGAGAATTTGGAGACTGCTCTGTTCTATGCACTGGATTTCAGAGTTGGCTGTTTTGGTTGTTTCCATAAGCACATGTGCCTTAAATGATTATTTCTTTAAGAGCTCTGGAATAATTTGGAGTAATTATTTGAAGAAACATGCAGTCAAATTACAAAACAGTGGGTTGTTTCTTTCATTCTTAAGAAGATGCACTGATTGCTACTGCAGTAACATTTTTTTCAATTTACTTTCTAAAATCATAACATGCATTCTGTCCGTTTCGTTTGTTCAACTGTTAATGACCGGGTTATGTCACTTAGTCTTTTAATGCCTTGTGTTGTGGTTATCTTACTTTGAATATAGTCTCCAAGGTGTGCTGCAGAGTAAATATTTTGTCAAAGATATCTTTGTGCTTCATCAGTCCCAATCTTCTTTGAGAAATTGTAACTAACTTGGAACCCAAGTCATGTTGCCAAAAACTTACCAAGTGTTACCAGAATGTGAACGAAGGCAAATACTGCTTGCTTTCAGTTGTTATGCTTCTGCTTGCGGGCAAGAGTGCCTACTTGTAGTCGGGTTAAACTGCAATTACAGTATCCTTTCTTTTGTGTTCTAATTATGGTAATTCAGATCTTTTTAATATAGTGTGCTAGAAATTGTTTTGAAGAATTACACCTGTGTCCTTGCATTATCATTTGAGCGAGGTCCTGTTGCCCCCCAAAACAGAACTGAACTAAACTTCCAATTCCTTCAGGCTGCCGTGAGAGCTGTTCTGCTGTGTTCCTGTTTTCCCTAGTGCCTTTGTTGCTGCCGCCTTGCTTTCACTCTTTGATGTTTTGAAACATGTATGGCAATACTGATACAGTAAGAGTGGATACAAAGGACAAACTTGGTATCTTAAAATTAATAGAAAGAAAGACTACAGAATAAAGAATGGAGCTGAGATACAATGTTGCTTAGGAAGCTTCTTAAATACATTATGCCTTGCTGCATTCTGGGTAGTCAGGAGAAGTTGTTGCTGTTTTGGTGGGCTTTTCCTGTAGACTGTCTAATTAGAGGAAAATTGCTAAAGGAGGAAGGTAATTTTCGAGCTTTTGTTTGTTTAAACAACTAACGGGGTAATCTGGTAAGTGTTGGAATTCTAACTGTTGAAATACTTTTTTGGACAGGAGTATAGTGAGATGAATAAGGTGCAGTTTCATGTTACTGGCTGGGTGTTACAAAAAACAATGAAGCTGCTCTTTTACTCAGACACTCTCTGTCTCTGGGCTGAGTGCTCCTACTGTGTCCCTTGACTCTGGGATTGTCTGACCATGTGATGAGCCAACATAGGAAGCTAACCTGATGAAAAATTAACTTGGGGTTGAGCAAGCAGATTTTTAGGTTTTGGACAAACTCTGGATAGCTTTAAACACAAATTTGGATGAGCATTAGTACAAGGTAGAGGAAATGAAGTTTGAGGAACAGTACCATACCATCGTTCTGAAAGTACTGGATTGAATTAGCATCAGAGCACAAGCAGCTCCCGAAGTTGTATTTCTGATAGCTTTTTATGTCAGGCAGAGAAAGCAACTGAAGAGGGAAGCTTTTCCACATATAAGTGTAACTAATAGGTTGAAAATAGTTAAACGTACAAGCGGAAGGTAGTTTCAGTGAGAATAAACTACCTTCAATAAGTGCATGTTGTGAAACAGGGTATGTATGAGAGGTCCAGGAGAAGCAAGTTGAGAGGGAGGGGGAGGAAACTGCTGTGGCTCCTGTGTTCTTCAGTAGTTCAGACTGAGTTTTTGTAAGACAACTGCAGCTATTCCAACGTAGTTTCAATGAGGATACCTTGACACAGAAATCTGAATGCACTGAAAGTGGAGACTGATGAATAGGAACAAATAATGTGTGAACAATTAATATTTATGTGAAAGGTTTACCTCAAAAGGAGGAACAAGGTGAGATCCATCTAGCAATGAATGTGCAGAATAAGAAGAGAATATTCTGTAAATATTTGTAGTAAGATGAAACTTTCTTGACTGTATTTGATACTGAGATGGTTGCACTGTTTATCTGCCGTAGCTTTTCATGAGTCTTAACTTTTATTTTTGCCCCTGGTATTCATTTTAAAAAGATGTTTTTAGTTTTGTGATGCAGCTAAGCCAGCTTAATGGCCAGCTGCTACCAAAGGGAATCATCTTTCTCTCTTTCTCCCTTTCCTCACTACATCCCCCACCCTGGCTCTGGCAGTTTAAGGGAGCTAATTTGTCAGAAGACTAATTGTTTCTAATTGTTTTCAGGGGAGATAACAGGAGAGAGATGGCTTTCTGTGGATTTGGTTCCCTAAGCTGTCATCATAGGTTCAGCCTGTCATAAGGCAGTGGTAGTATGGGAAATGACAGCAAGGGGCACAAGACTGCATGCACCTTGTGGTGGTAGCTAACTGTTAGATGAGTTTCCTTCTAACATGACAAATTACAGCCTTTGAGCTTGACTAACCCACCTGAAATTCATGCTAGGAATTTAAAGAAACAGTATGAAATGTTTTCACAGCTGTTTGAGACCTTCTAAGGGGCAGATGATGTTCCAGAGGAGAAGGGGAAAAGACACTGCAATCATACTTCTTAAAATAAAAACAAATATAAAACCCACAAAAGAACCTCAAACAAAAACCCCCAAGCCAAAGTCCTGTTAACAGCCTGTTGGAAAGGTAGGAGCTAGAGCATTACAAACAAGCTATCTTAACAGCAATTCCTGGAGGAGTACGGATAATGTAAATTATTTGGCCCTAGTAATCACCTGGAAGATACTAATCTCTTTGTGAACAACTAATATGAGTTTTTCAAGAAGAAACCCCAGTTGATCTAGTCTAACTTTTTTCTAAGTGGTAAGGCAAGGGACCTAGTGGATAGTTGCATCTTGACTTTTAAAAAAGGCTTTTTGATACTACTTTGTTATGCAATGAATGTAAATAGCATTATAGAAACTGTTGTATAGCGGAAATATATCTGACTGGAAAACTGTATCTGGAAATGGATGAACAGTCAAAATGAAAAGATTTGTTGAATTTCTGAAGAAATGCCTTGTTGGTCTTTTCAGGAGTGACTTGGACTACAGCATCTGCTTATTAAGTCAAGGTAACATGAAGGGCAGCCAGCATGTTTGATTAGGATTTGGAGTTCATTCTAACAAACTGAGGAAACCACTGTATTTTAAATGGAAGGCTACAGTGAATGAGGTGTTGCATTTGAGTGGGAGTAATCAGCTGTGCAATCACAGTGCAGAATGACTAGAATAGAAACTGTAAGCTGTAGTAGGTTAGTTAACGGTAGACAGTTAACATGCTTTCATGTTAAAAATGAGTGCTTCTAGAGTTACCTATTGTACCTGATTATTATCAGGAGAGAGAGATGCTCTCAAGTGCTGAGCCACCAGCTGAGAAGTTGAAGTTGGGGGGGAAAGTTGTTGCTGGACAAATAAGTGAGAACCTGGTGCGTGGAGGTGTAAAGGGTAGGTTGCTGTGTCTGTTTATTTTCTTTTATTTAGTGGAGTGTCTTTGTGATGAATTGAAACATATATGAAAAGCAGATTAGTTTACCTGCTTCAGTGGAGGAACTTTCATCCAGTTGCTTTCGTAGTATGTGCATCTACTAACACGCTCTGCTTAAGTACTGAGTATTTTTGTAATTGGGATGAAAAGTCAGGCAAAACTATGACTTGTGCTTCAGTTTCAAGAATATTGTTAAGTTTTCTTTAAATACTTGTTACTGAAGCCTTTTAGGAAATTAGTATAGACTACTGGTACTAACTAGCAGTGACCATTTCCATATCAGAGATGGATCAGAGAAATTGAAATCTTAATTTAGTGTCTAACCCCATTTTCTTCCCTGAAACAAAGCATTTTTTTCTGTTTATAAACACAAGTTGGGGTAAATGCACCAGGAATCCCATCATTATAAAAACAGTAAGCCTTTGCTGTTACTCAAAAACCATTGACTATTACTATGTATTTGACATAGAATCGTACTGTACTATATGGAAATAAAGCTTAATTCTCTATTCTGCAACAGTTGTAGCTGTTAGGACAAATTCCTGAAGACTTAGTACCATTCACACAAATTTGAGGTGTCTGGCAACAGTGCTTCACTAAAAAGTAAAGAATAAATTATTTTGTACCATACCCAAGAAAGAATTTAAGCTGCCACATCTCGTAGGTGACATGTGTCTGCACTTAACAAATGCTAGAGGATCGAAATCAGTCCAGTGAGTTTTACTTGCAACTGTATGATATGTCTTATTCTCATCATTAGTCTCTTTTCGTGAAGAAACTTTTTAACAGAGAACAGATGTGAAAAAATCACTGCAGCTTATTTGAAGGTAAAGATAGGCTGAAATCCTGTGAATCTTCGCAACAGAATTATACCTTGGAACAGGTTTTAGTTTAAGGCTGCACTAACTCTGCAGTTTACAATGAAGCCTATTTTATGATTTTCTCTTTTTTTTTTTAAGTTTAGACAGTAGATGTTAATTGCCTTTATTGCACTGAAGGGGGGTAAATTGAAGTCAGACAGACAAAGACGTAATGAGATCATACAGATGAACACTGATATGTTTTCACTTCAGTATTAAAACTGATTATCCCTGCCACCCTTTTGCTGTAGTTTCTGTTTTGAGTATTTCAGTAATCTGGTTTGTAGCATCTCGGTGATAGCTGTATTGGCATAACTGATGCAGTACTGGTTTACTGAGCATCTAGGGAGGAACAATATAGAAACTTAAGAAACCAGCTTTGGTACTAGGGAAGACACAGTGTTACATTGTCAGTAAACCATTTATATACATGCACACATCTTGCTACGTGGGTTTTCGTTGGTAACTCTGAACTCTTCTGATACTACTTACTGTCTTCACAGAAAGAATGGAATGCATTTGAGTAGTAGCATTAGAAAGTTACTAGAATTAGTAATGTTACTAATATGTTACTTGGGTTGTAGTAACAGCTATAAATGTAATTTACTTTTAAGCTTGAAAAAGTTGTCGATTTCTAGAAGTTAATTATTCTCACCCTCATGGTTTATAGTTTATTATTAAACTTTATTTGATGGATTAGGAGGGGAAAAAGGAGGATAATGGAAAGCATTGCAATAAACGGTAATGTCTTTAGGAATAATTCTCTGTTCTGGGTAAAAATAGTTGCTTCTCTTCTAAATAGGAGATGATGGCAGGCCTCCTTTCTGGTTTTGACATCATTGGCAATAAACGGCTGTAGCAAATGCAGAATAATACCAGAATGAATATCTGTCTACAGCTACTTGTTATAATCTGTATGTCTAATCAATCTTAAGTGTCTCTCCAGAAATATGTAAAGATGCATTTATGTAGCTTGGTGTGCCAAGAACAAGCAACTTGACTCTACTAAGTTTAGTAACTGAAGTGTTGTGTGTGTTTGTGTTGGAGGGAGAGCTCCACCTATTGGGAGAAACCTTCCAGTTTATGGAGTGCGTTTTTCAGTCAAGTGTGCGATACCGATTTCTTAGATCTGGTCTCAGGGATTTGGAATGAGAGCATTTGCAAAGAAATAGACTTCCTTCAACTTTAAAAGGTCTGAGCTCTGAAAATATTTTCTCAGATTTTCATCTTGACTTTTTTTGTTTATAGGAACATCATCTCCAACGGGCTATCTCAGCACAACAAGTATATGGAGAGAAGAGGGATAACATGGTTATACCAGTTCCAGAAGCAGAAAGTAATATTGCATACTATGAATCTATATATCCTGGAGAATTTAAAATGCCAAAGCAGCTGATTCACATACAGCGTAAGTAAACTAACTCATTCATTGAAGTCTACACTGAGACTTTATTTTGTTTGTAGTTCAAAAGATTACTCTAAATGTTTATTGCGCTTGCATCAAGACTGACTTCTGAGAATTTGTTCCAACATGTAAGGGAATACATACTTCTTACTGAAAAGGTATATTGAATTTTTGATTAAGAAGTAGATAAATGTCCTTTTTGAGTCTATGTCTATATGCTAATGCTTTAAATTTAGCAATCTCAAAGGCCTGTTTCTGCCCTCTGTAACACTCAGTTACAGCTTGCTTAACCGGGGGTAAAATGACAGTAGAGTGGATTGGGAAGCCAAGCAGAAATGGCAGTAGTAGCAGTATTTGCCTGTGCCTGGATGGAAGTATTCTACATCCGAAAGTAGGTGGGTTTTTGATATCACTGATGACTTGCAACTGTGTTGGGATTTTGTTTTTGTTGGAAGGTAGCAGCTATTCTGTATGGATGTGACCCTTGATGTGAGCACCACATTACTTCAGATAACTTTTGGAAACATTATAAAAATTAGAATGTGTTGCATGGTGTAATTAGTAGAATTTAAAAAGTAGTATATGTGATATGTAAACAGATCTTATGCCTAATTAACTGTGATTAAATGTTAGACTTCTATCAGTCTGAGCTTCAGTGATGGCTTAAAGTATTAGAATCGTAGAGTAGTTTGGGTTGGAAGGGACTTTTAAAGGCCATCTAGTCCAACCCACCCTGCAGTGAGCAGGGACATCTTCCGCTAGATCAGGTAGGTTAGAGCATATTGCTCTGCTCCTCAGTAAATGAAGAGACTAGTAGTCTTCCATGCTGATATCAAGGCTACATTTTCTCATTCTTTTTTTCCTTATCTAGTGGTCTAACAGCTGAAATGGTGATTTTCAGCTGCATTGTCTTATACTTTTTTATTCATTAAAAGTAAGCGATGCATTTCACAATGTGTTTCCAAGCGTGCAGTTGGGAAGACATTCTGATCTCCTACTAACTAAAACAACTTGAATGAGGCACGAGGGCTAGGGAGATTGTTTTGAATGCCAAATGCTGCATTTTCATAGGGTATTATGGAAAACAGAACAGTTGTTTGTGTTCTGCAAAACATTACTTCTATTTGAAGATACCTTGCTACATAGGGTAGACCATGCTGGACTAGTTTTGTCTGACTCTTTTACATCACAAAAATCATTGATGAGAATATGTGTAAGGTCACTGTAATACAGTCTGCATTTGTAGAGGTAATTTTGAAGTGCGTTTGGGCTGAAGTCTGAACTATTGATAATACAATACATAAAACTGCAGAATACTAGACAGCGTTGAAAACTGACCAATCTAAAAATTTCTTACTCAAAGCAGTGAGGTTGAAAGCCACTAGTTGGCTTGACCATTAGTAAACTTTCATTGGTTAACAAAAGCATAGTCAAATAGATACCAACTTTTGTTCTTGATTTTTAACGGCGTAATTTTTTCAAGAAAAAAAACTAATAACTTCTAAGTAGTATTACTTCAACATTCAAACAAATTTTGGTTTTGTTTTCAGAAGACTTTGGTGTGTGCTCCAGACATTGCTATTAGAACAAGACATTTCTTTAGTAAAACTAACTTTTAAATTTCACCATACCCTTCAGCTTTTAGTTTGGATGCTGAGCAGCCGGATTATGACTTGGATTCAGAAGATGAGATCTTTGTGAATAAGTTGAAGAAGAGAATGGACATCTCTCCTTTGCAATTTGAGGAGATGATAGACAGACTAGAAAAGGGCAGCGGTCAGCAGGTACAATGGTACTTTGAATAAAGAATTTGAAATACCCACTCTATACATTGCTATATGAAAGTGACATGCTGGGTTTTACATTTAGCCAGTCAGCCTGCAAGAGGCCAAGCTGTTGCTGAAGGAAGATGATGAATTGATCAGAGAAGTGTATGAGTACTGGATTAAAAAGAGGAAAAACTGCCGAGGTCCCTCTCTTATCCCAGCAGTGAAACAAGAGAAGCGAGATGGTTCCAGCACAAATGACCCTTATGTTGCTTTTAGAAGACGAACAGAAAAGATGCAGACACGAAAAGTAAGTAGTTCAGTACCTTCCTCTGCTTGCTTTCTTTAAATTCTCCCCCTCTCAAAGTAGCTTATATGCAGAAACAATTCTGCTGTATTGTATAAAACAATAGTTGGTGTTCTTTTGTTTTAATTGCAAGGGTAAAAACATGAAAGAAACTACTTTAGGACAGCTGTTGAATGAAAGTTTGCGTTAATTTTTTTTTTTTTCACTAAATCTACTGCTAAACCTACTTATGGTGTTGGTAAGCTGTAGCTCATTGATAAAATGCACATGCTTCCCTTTGTTTTAGCGTGTGATTTTTTTTTTTCTTCCTATATATACACAAATATTTAGAACTTACTTTAATTCAGATTATTTAATTTAAATGACGTGAGGAAACATACACACTATGTATCTACAGAATCGAAAAAATGATGAAGCATCTTACGAGAAGATGCTTAAGCTGCGTCGAGATCTGAGTCGTGCAGTAACCATCCTGGAGATGATAAAGAGGAGGGAAAAAAGCAAGAGAGAGTTGCTGCATTTAACACTGGAAATTATGGAAAAGAGGTAATGTTTATTGAAAACTCACTGCAGAAAGCTTTGGAAACAGCCTTGTATTTCGATTCCACACTTAAAACACTGAGAGATTTTTAAAATGAGTACTTAGTCTCTTTCACATTAACAGAATAGCATATTTCACATATGGCTGTGCAGAGCAAAATAAAACATTACCAAGTTGCTTATTATGGGAAAGTGACCCATCACACCAATCTACATAGTTTTATTACATGTGTACGTGTATTCAAATGTATGTACATATCCTATAGATTATACAGGAGGAGAGATCATAGTTTCAGGTAAATTTATTTGGAAATTTGTGTTAAACTTAAATGCATAGATTAAGGAAATCTTAGCTAATATTAAGGCCATTTCCAATCATTACCATTCTTCTTTTTCTTTATTACCGCTGTTCTTTTTCAGCAAAGCTTGATCTAATACCCTCTTGAGGAAAACAAATAAGCATTTCATATGGTATAAAACATTGTTCTGTGAGTCATCTCCAACTAGTGCTTCTTTTGACATCCTGTTTGTCAGCTGTGCTGAAGACCAAATGCTCTGCTCTGTCAACTGTCACTTTCCCAATCAACTGAGAGTCACATTTGCAATGTGGAGTTGTTCTTTATTCAAATTCGAAGTGTCAACCTAGACTTCTCTAGCTTAAGCATCCATGTTTGAAAACAAGTGTTTTGAGTCAGTATTTTAAAGCTCTAAAACTAACTTTTTAGTCTGACTCCTTAAGCAGACAAATTGAATGTCTCTAGCAGGGCACTTTTTTCAAGCACTGACCATTTTCAGTAGAAATAGAGAGAAATCTCAAAGAGTAGCTTTTTCAAGAAAATAAGCTGTTGAACAGAGGGAAGACTCTAATGCCCCCCTCAGAAGGCAAAGCTACTTCAACTCAGCACTTTCCACAGGACTTGAAGTGTAATATGTTTCATGGATCTGCTTGTTGTGAAAATATTCCATAACACAAAAGAGGGAGGATTCATGAATAAGGCACTGCCTCACTGTTTAAAACCTTTGGGGTGATAAATGCATGTTTTGAAATGGTAGCTGTCCCCAAGTGAGTGGGGAGGGAAACCCTCACTTGTTCTTTCCTTCTAGTTTCTGCTTCTTTCCTATACAGTATTATCTTTTGGAGATGTTTTACAGGGTAGTTACCCTTTTTATATATTTGTTAGCATTAGTCATTGCAATGAAGTTTCCATGTGATTAGTCCTCTTTTCTGGAATAATATTTTCTGTACTTGCTGTGGTCCTGGATGTCCCTTTACCCCAAGTAGCAAGTATTACTCTGTGTTTGTGTTGCGCGTTTTTTCACCATTGTAAACCTTCCAACAAATAATAAAAAAATAAATCTCTGATTTCAGGTATAATTTGGGTGACTACAGTGGAGAGATCATGTCTGAGGTCATGGCACAGCGGCAGCCGATTAAACCTACCTATGCTATTCCCATCATTCCTGTGACTAACAGCAGTGCTTTTAAACACCAAGAAGCTATGGAGCTGAAAGAATTTAAAGTTAAAGTGAGTAATGTCAGTAGCAGAGTTATTAGTTGATGCTGTTATGTATCCGAGATACAGCATTTTAGCATGGAAGGAGGGGGAAGTTTTTTGAAACTGGAAATAGACTAGTAAAGCTGCAGTTGGAATAAAATGCTTTGTTCTGTTGGAGTTACAAGGCTAACACACAGACTACTGGCATTCCTCAAGACAGAAATAAAGGAAGTATAGACAAACTACAGACAAAAGGATACATGCAATTATGTTCTTATTCTGGGGGATACAAATGTTTTTCTCTAATACTATTCATAAAGTTAATATATCCTGAACAAAACTGTATTTATGACCTAGATACTAGACAAAGATAGGAGTAATAAGGTGAAATCATACCTTGTTCTAAATTATGTAGTTATTTTAACCTGGGGGATTGTTTTTTGTTTTGGTTTTTTTTTATGATCCAGGGATATTCCCAGCATATGTGTATCCTTGTCTGTATTTAAGTAAAGTATCAAATAATCTTACTTGATTTAGACATCTGAACAGCACTTTTTTCCCCTGATACAAAGCATAGCTACAGTGCCAACAACTGAGCATGTTAAATACGTCAGGTAACCCAGGAGAAATGCTGAGGTATAATTTGAATTTTAAACAAAGACTTCTTCTAACTGAAGAATGTCCAAAGGCTGTTCTGAATCTGACAAGGTGGCTTGAATCAGTGAATACTTCCACTGGTAGCAGAGCATTGTAATTGAGATTGCTGGAGTGTACTTACGTATTAGTGATGTTGGGTCAATGCATGTCTCACAACTTGCAAGAAATCTGTTTCTTGGAAACGGGAAATACACTTAAACTTGACTTTGTGTAGTATGGGGAAATGTGTTTAATTTTGAGAGGATTTTCTGATATTCTAGGTATCTTTGAGAAGTCTAACTTCTATTTTTGCCTTAAAAGCATTTTTTGGTACTTAGTAATTCCCTAACACTGTATAAATGCCTATTGATTTAAAATGTTGGAACACAAAAAAGGGGCCTCATGGAGATCATTGTATATATTTTGGTCTACTTCCTCAAAGTAGTACTGTTACCACCAGTGTTTTATCTAACATGGATTGAGCAAATGGTGCTTGTTTAACAGACAAGGTGGAATCATTTTGATTACTGGAAATGAAATACAAATATTTATGAAATGACTGGATGTTTTGTTATCAAGATGGTGGAGAGAGGAGTTCACTTTTTAGCTTGCTTACACAGGAGTTTTCCAGAACCACTGTTTTAATCTAATTTGCTTGTGTGTGTAATTTTACACTGCTTTTTTTTTCTTGCAGCAAGATAAACCCGATGTTATTAGACCCAAAAGAAAGTATGAGAAGAAACCAAAAGTCTTACCTTCGTCTGCTGCTGCTGCTCCTCAACAAACAAGTCCTGCTGCACTGCCAGTCTTTAATGCTAAAGATTTGAATCAGTATGATTTTCCTAGCTCAGATGAAGAACCTCTCTCCCAGGTAGGACCTCTAGAGTTCTGTGCTGCTCTTGGGAGAATAGAAGTAAAACTCATGAATTTACTAATATATCTCCTCATACACGCCTCCATCACCTCTTTAAAGGTTTTGTCTGGTTCTTCGGAGGCTGAGGAAGAAAATGATCCCGATGGTCCTTTTGCCTTCCGTAGGAAAGCAGGCTGTCAGTACTATGCTGTAAGTAGAATTTCTGTATGTGTCATAAGACAGAGCATCATTGTGGGAAAACATCTTGTGTTTAATTGTTTAAAATTATTTTAAGCCTCATTTAGACCAACCTGGCAACTGGCCATGGAGTAGCCCTAAAGAGGGAAGATTAGGAGATGTGCGTTACAGATACTGCTTAACCACCCTCACTGTACCCCAGAGGTGTGTTGGGTTTGCACGAAGACGGGTCGGCCGTGGTGGAAGGTAAGTGCTACGTAATTGTTGCTGGTTTTTAAAAATAAAATGAAAAAAAATAAAAAATCAGTAAGACTAAAAAGCAAAGTTCAAAAAAAACCCAACCACCCTCAAAAATGGAGACATCAGAGAGATTGACTTTTTAAATACTGCTATTTGATACGAGTTTCCTTAGCTGGTTACCATCTCCATTTTTGTTTTGCGGTAGTAGAAGCTGCTTTAATACTGTTTCCTTAAATGTTTCTGGGGTTTTTTTGTATTGCTGGCACTCCCAAGTTCTGAGGTGAAAATACATGTATGTTTTCAGTTGTGATTGGTGGTTTGTATTTAAACAATTTGCATAGTTGTCTTCAAATAGTAGTATTTAAAAATAGCAAAAATCACATCTTTCAGAAAATGCTTTCCTGAGCTTGGACCATATTTGGTGATTTGTTTGTTGTAGAGGAGAACTTTGGGAGGAATACTTGAAAGTGGTGACAACTGTTAAATTTCAAACATTGTCAAAAATATCAAAGAATTAAGGACTTTGGGCATTTTGCTTTTAAACATCTTTATCGAAAACAATTCATAAATTGTTCAGTGTATAAGTGCTATATTTTAATATTGTGTGATATCTTTGGGACAATGGTATATTATTATTAAATTTTAAAAAATTTAAGAACATGATTTGGCTTTCAGATTAATGCTTAGCACCCCTTCACATATTGGCAAGTAAGATTTGGCATATCAGCAAAATGCAAATAGCTGAAGGCTCTTACTGGGATTTTGCAAGGGGATTTGGAAGGTAATGTGCAACATCCCCGGTGTATTGAGATGGTTGTAGATGATTCAGTATATGTGGGAGTAAGGCTTTTGAACTGAAGTTACTTCAGGGGAGGACATTTGAATCATTTTTTAGTTACTTAGGCATTTTTATTTTATTCTCCAGGGTTTTTTTTTCTCTGCCTTGTAGAACTCCATCTTCCAGCCTGATTGTTGTGGGGGGAGGAAATTGCAGTGTCTCAATACACATATGATGACATACAAATAGTAGCTCTTCAAACAGTAAAAGCTAGATTATGCATGTGAAGGGAAACCTAAACGTACTACTTACTCTAAAATAATATCTAGTCATGCATTGTATCTGTTTTGGGGGAGTTGCTTGTTCTAGAACAGTTTTGTGTAGTTTCTTCTGTCCCTTTGTTAACCCTAAGCACACATGGCAAACTGGTGACTTCTGGTATTTTCTTTCCGCTGTATAATTCTGCATTGTTTTCCTGTTTTAGGGTGCTACTAGACAGAGCCCATTCGGACTACGATAATACATTTCATCAGCTGGATTTGGAAATGTTTTCCTCATCACAACACTCTTCAATCAGTCAATTTGCCAATACCTCAGAAACAAATACCTCGGACAAATCTTTCTCGAAAGACCTCAGTCAGATACTAGTCAATATCAAATCATGTAGATGGCGGCATTTTAGGCCTCGGACACCATCCTTACATGACAGCGACAATGATGAACTCTCCTGTAGGAAATTATACAGGGGTATAAATCGAACAGGCACAGCACAACCCGGGACCCAGACATGCAGTACCTCTATACAAAGTAAAAGTAGCAGTGGTTCAGCACATCTTGGTATGTTTATTTTGACAAACTTGATTCTAGAAATTTTAAACTTGACTCAGAAAATCCAGAATATCATTAGGTCATCTGTACTTTACATCATGGTCTATTTTGATGGTAACAGCCCATCTTCACATTTTCTTTTTATTTACTGCATAGAATGTTTATTTGTATTTATTGCTAGCAGTAATGTACTGCATCTTAAAGCTATGCAAATGCTACCTTGGTATGTAGTTATGATTTTAGAAATATGGAGGTTTAGAAACCAGTATTGTGTGGGGTTTAAGTTGACTCTGAAGATCTGGATTTTTAAAACTAATAATACGTTGATTGAAATGTTGATATAAATATTACATTCCAGACTTTTTCTAGTGTAAGGTGTGGTGGTAGTAGGAACTGTTTAGTTAAAATGTTTGCATTTAAAAGCCCGGCATGTTATGAGTTCTTATTTGAACTTACATGAAATTAAATACCATTTCCCATCCAAAAAATACCCAGCCCACCCCCACTGATGCATTTGCTCATGCTTGGCAAAACTCTGGGAGTAACCACCTCTACATCTTGTTGGCAAGTGGCAGATTACATTTTATAGAACCTGAATTACAGAATTGAGGACTTGACTCTAAGAAAACTTGATGTGGTGTTAATTGTTTTTTAATTGGAGTACTGTTGGGTTCTTCACAGTGGAAGACAGGTATTTACGTAGTTAGAGTGTAACTTAACTCTTGAATTTTGATTGGTCAGTACATTAAATATCATCTTTTTATAGAAAGTAAAGTGATGTAGTTTTTTCACAAAGAAGTAACTTTAAAAGTTAACCACCATTTTTTAAGGAGTCTCTAGAATCATGTTTTCCTTGCCATTTTGAATTATGGCTCTGGAAATAAATTAGAAAACCTGGATAATGTAGGAGTGGGGTGTGGAGAGATGCATATACCTAATAAACTCCCCAGATTATGGGATGTTTTGGAGACTTGCTCAAGCTAAGAGTGTTACCCTGGTATCAGATGACTGTAATCCTCCTGTTTTCCAATACGTTTTGTACCTTTCCTCCCTGCACAACCTGGTGCTTTTTTCTGAAAATTCTTCCTCCTTGTATTTTTAGATCTGGTGGGCAGCTTTGTTCTCCTGCTCTATTTCGTGCTTCCTCTCCATTCTGTCCTAGAGTAGGTCCTTGTCCCTATCCCACATTCTTTCCTCTTTATAACTCTTCTTGCTGGAAATGTATTAGAGCTAAAACTAATAGTTCTTTTGCAATCTAAGTACAGTTTTTGGTGTTTAAATTCTGCCCCTCCAGTGTTTCAAATCAGTAAACCAAGTCCAGAACTGAATGAGAGCATCCTCCATCTAGTGGCCAGTCTGAACGGTGATAAAATGGTAGTCAGGTTACTAGTATGAAAACAAAACTAATGTGTGATGAATACGTTATAAATACATTATAAAGTATTAATGGGCAATACATTACATCTGACAATCACGTAATGTGAAAAAATGGCTGAGTTTAAAGCATCTGTCTTTGGGTGTATATAAATAAACAAATACACCCCACCCCCACTCCCCAAATCTATTTTCCTTAAATAGATGATTAAAATACTTATCTACATAATTTAGGAATTGAATGCAATTGTTACTTATGGTGATGAGTTCTGTACAAGGTTTTAATTTTGTGGTTGTATTTTGAAGCCTGTGGGAAAGTAATACGTATGTATAATAAGTACCTAGCATATTACATTAATTTGTGCTTGGAATTCTATGCAGGTGGTTTATCATCTGCGTAAAATATTTAAGCTAGTATTCTCAGCTTTTCCGAATTTAGAGGTTGTGGAGTTTAGACTCATATTTTTGTTAGGGTTTGATATAGGAATGAATTAGTCAATTAAAGATATATCTATGAATTCAGTCATAGTTATACTTTAAATTAGTTATCACAGTCTTTGGGTAGTCACTTGTTATTAATGTAACCAGGTAGATTGTACCAGTATAATTATTTATAATCTTAATCAGGAATCTTGTAGCATTGGAGGTGTATATGAGTTTGTGTATATGTGGTGTAACGATGATTGTTCGGGTGTAGGTATTTGAAAGGAGCATATGGTCTAGTTCATCTTGGTGCCATTCTGTTTTCTAGTGTTTTTTTTCAGTTTCTTAAAGGATTCTTTAAGATACACAGATTACAGGTGTGTTTGTATGTCTCATATGTATGAGTTTGACTTCTTCAAAGGTGCCTGTCAGTTGAGACTGCAGCTGCCGAGTTATGTCGTCTTGTTTTCTGTAGCAAATACTGTGAAGAACATCAGATATCTAATATCTGTACTAAAGTTTTTCTAATAGTCACTGCTGCAGACTTACAACCCTGTAGAGTGTCCCTGTTCCTTTTTCTCAGCTGTCTTTAAAGGTGGGAGTTTGTTGTGGATGTGGATTTTTTAGGTTTGTTTCTCTTTGCCTTTTACGTTTTTGAAGTGTCAGTAGGTCTTTTTACCAGAAAACGCTTATTAATGCATCTCTATTTTTAAAAATCTTTTTGTCCTTTTGCTGCTACTGTGAGTTGTGGTCACACCATATTGCTTACCTTTAAGATGAAGCTCCTTCTGAGATTCTGTAGTGTCCAGCAGAGGTGGTCACGTTGCTGTGTTTATTGTGCACCATCATATGATAAGTTTTGTCTGTTTCCATATTAAAGTTTAGAGAAGGCTTGAGCTTTTTCCATCTTGAATGATCTGGACAACACGCTGCTGACATGGAAAAATTGCTGTGGAAAACCTTGCTTTTCAAGTCTGTTATACATGGCCAACACAGGCATGAAGCTGAGATGGTATCTCAGGTCTTTCCTTTAAGGGTGGCAGAGCACTAGAACAGGCCGCCCAGAGAGGTGGTGGAGTCTCCGACTCTGGAGACATTCAGAACCCGCCTGGACGCCATCCTGTGCAACCTGCTCTAGGTGACCCTGCTCTGGCAGGGGGTTTGGACTAGATGATCTCCAGAGGTCCCTTCCAACCCTTGTGATTGTGTTTATCAGAGGACATGTTATAAAAGCTGTGCTGTGGCATACCATTCTCTGGCTACAGGAAACATTGTTTCTCATCGTGAAGATTGGTGAGAGGTTTCCCCAAAAAGCCAGGCATTCTATAAACATTTTTGAAGTGCCTTTGACTCTGAAGAAATGCAAGTTATTTTTCTGGTCCTGGCTTTCAGAGAGCTCAGCATAAAAGATCTGTGGAAGATGAAGTTATTGCACTGAGATTTTGTGTGTGAACTGAGAAGGGATGTCTTTAAAACAAAACAAACAAACGAAACAAAAAAAACCCTTACAAGTTACATGAAAATGGGGCTTGTACTGGACTTGTCATGTGCCGAGGATAGACGTTGGCAACAGGATCATGTGGCCAAGAAAAGTAGCATCACTTTTGAAGACGGTAGTTCCTTTTCGTCTTGCTGAAGAATTATGAAAAAGCATCCTTTGCCCTCTTGCAAAAAGAACTGATTCAAGGATCTACAGGCATATGTTATACAGAACACCACTAAAAAGCAGGCAAGAGTATAAAAGCGTGGTTCTTGTGGAGGAATAACTTGTTCAGTAGGGAAGCTATTCACTGTGAACAAAATGCAGCAAAATTACTTCAGAAAAGGAGCCTGTATTCCTTGACAATCTCATCAAGTTTCTGAATCATAGTCTGTAGAGATGGAGCTTTTGTCTTAAGTCTGGAGTGTACAGTAAGCATGAATATTCATCTGAAGTAATAAAAAATTTGAGACATTTGAAACTGCATAGCATGTATAATTCTGTTGTAGCCTTGTGTTCAGGAGGCAGACCACAGATACCAGTCACTAGTGAAAGATTTGAGCAGTGGTTCCCAGGCTCCACAAGTAAGACCAGGTAACCATCTTGCATTCTGTTCTTTTCTGCCTTCTTCATCCAGAAGCTGGGTAACTTTGAAAAGTCTACAAGCTGTTAAGACTAAAGAGGCTAGCAGTTAACTAAAGTGTCTACTTGCTAAATTTGTAATTCTTTGAGAAGAAGCTTAACTACTCTAGCAGAGGCCTTACTGAAAATTCTTCAAGTTATGTTGTTTGGGATTGTAGACTTCACTGTGTATGGAAAAACTGCAGGCATCCAGAATATAGTTAAAGAATCCAGAGTAGCTTACTTTGCATTTTCTTGTAAACTAGAGATTTAGATGATGTGCTGCAAGTTGTGCTTTGTTATTCAGTAACTTTTTCTCAGGGAATTCTGTAGAAAGAACACTTTTTCCAGTAAGCC
Source organism: Burhinus bistriatus (assembly GCA_013397275.1). Classification (NCBI taxonomy): domain Eukaryota; kingdom Metazoa; phylum Chordata; class Aves; order Charadriiformes; family Burhinidae; genus Burhinus; species Burhinus bistriatus. The sequence goes on along the minus strand of VYXH01011300.1, from coordinate 54,001 downwards.
TGAATGGGCTTTTCTGTGTCTCTTAATCTTGCTTAAAAGCAAGTTTGCACACTTGGGGGTCTAGCAGGGTGGTGAGCTATGCTTCCATTTCCCAAATGTGTGTTTAGCATTTCCATCTCCAAATTTGTAATGTTGGGGATGGAATTTTTTCATGTTCTCATTAAGGATACCTGACACCTGTTTTCAGGCATCCCTTTCCTGGAAAGAAGTAGGAGGAAACTCCTCAGTCCTTGTGGCAGTGTCTCACATCAGAGGAGAAGGACTTGTCCTACCTTTTCATTGCTTTTGTGCCATCACTGGCTATGTTTAGATCTTTTTATTTAACCCTTATATCTGTAATAGTCTCAACACTGCTGTCTCTTTTACTGTTTTCCCTTTTCTAAATCCTTATTTTCACATTCCAGGATAAACTTGGTCATGAAAAATACTGACATTTGTAATGGCCATTTTCAGTTATCATTGGAACTTAACAGTCTTGGCCCATCTGTGGCTGAGATGTTGAGATCCTAGTTGAAGAAGCAATGGCCTTGGGAGTAACAGATGTTTGTAGCCCACGTGAGACTTAGTTGAAGTAGGAAATCTTAAAAGCCTCTTCATCCTGGGAAATGTGACTGGGGAAGAGTCAACACTTACTAAAACATCTGAGTGCATCTGGAGACTTTGAGACTTCGTAGTTAAACTAGATTTTCTCACACAGCTTCAACCTAGTTGGAGTAATACTTTGCTCCGAAGTGCTGGATCTTTAGGCTTGTGTAAACTGTTACATTTCATCTGCATCCCGTACAAGAATGGTCACGTTTATAACTGTGGGGTAAACTGTGTGTAACCCAACTGGCCTGTGACATTTCGGTGGAAACTCATATTAAGAATGATGGGCAGACAAATATAAATGCATAGCGAGCATTTCTAGCTTTCATTCAATGGCTAGTAAAAATCCTCATTATTTTCTGTTTGTGTTTCTTTCACTACCAAGTAGGGAGTGCATATGTAGATCTTATATCTAGTTTATAATTTCTAAGTCTAAAGTTCTGATTTTAGGAATTTCACACTTAAGTTCTGTTGGGCTGAAATATAAGGCTATTCTAGTAATAATCAAAGGCATAATGATTCATGTTCTCGTAGTGTCTAATAATGCCATGTTTAAGTAAAATCAATCTTGAACTTCTTTTCAGAAAGTGAAACATCTTTGGGCCTGGTGCATCAAATACTAAATCACACTGATGGCTCTAAGTCTCTCCAATCTTCCGAATTCACTGGTGAGAACTTGCTATACAGTAGAAAAATCTTTAACCAGGCAATGTAAGCCAGATAACGTCTCTCGTAAGATAGAGATAAAAAAATGTGATGTTCTGGATTACTTAGTATTGTGAATGATGTTTGCTTTGCATGCGTTTTGGCATTAGTAACCATTAATTGTTCTCTTATACAGCAGGGATGTGATGCTCTTGTGTATTTCCCTTAAGAAAACATTGTAACGTGATATATCATTTTTTCACACGCTTTAGGAGTTCTGTAGTTTATGGGATTTCTCAATTGGAAGCTTCAGTTATGTGATCTTTCTTCTGTTACCTGTTGGCCATTAAAAAGATAGTTTCCATCACCTCAGCTGGAAGGATCAAGGAAACCAGTACTCTGGATTTTGAGAGAGGTTCTTTGAACTCAGTGCTTCAGTTTTCCTACTGAAATAACATTTCTGCTTGTGAGAACAGACACTTAACTTGGTGTTATGAAGCAACTGCTTTTTTAAGTTACTCTCATTTAAATATCTAATTCTTTAAGTGTTTAGCAGGACTGAAGCATTTGCTGAAAGGTTTAATTAGGCTGAGTCTCTCGCTATTAAAATTTTTTTAACTTTTATTAAAAAAAAAAAAAATCACGCTTGTCTGGATAGGTCATCGTGTTTACTCCGCAAAGCTTGCTCAGTTTCCCTGGCAAATCTAGTGAGCATCTTCCATTCAGGAAATCAAAAGGAATGCTGGTAGAGGGACCAGGAGTTTACACGTGCATTTTCTGCTTTCCAGGATGTGCTTCCTGGGTTTTAGGAAACTGGTTCTTGTGGTCAATTTTCTTTAAGTCTGTATTTTCCCACTTCAAGGAAGCAGAGTAACAACTAGCAAGTCACCTCACAATAAAACTTGCAGCAGTAGTCAGGAGCGGGGGCTGCGGCTGTCTGCCATACAAAGACCAATCTGTTCATGCAGATTCCACAGCTAGCCTCCTACCTTACTGGTTTTGGCCACTTGTGGGAAGGACTTGCATTTTCAGAGAACCTGAACGTAAGCTACAGCATTGTGATGCCAGTACGTGTTAAATGCTGTGGTAAAACTAGGTAACACTGTAAAAATAGTTTTATATTGCAGCATAAAACTGCTGAGAACTATGGATCTTTGAGAAGTCCATTGGCAGCATCCTTGTTACTCTGTGCTCCAGAAGACACCACCTGTTGAGTGTCAGCATCCTACAGAATTTGGTAGATGTGTAAACAGAGTTATCCAGTTGAAAGTTATTATTCAATGGCTTAATTTGAGCAAAAAATTGATATGTAATTATCCCAAAGATTAAAAACATCTTGTTTTTAGTCATGTAAATGATTGTAGGAAAACATATTCATAGTGTAGTGTGTTGTGGAAAAAAATTGAGTTATTGCATAACATTTGTGGCTGTTGCTAGGGAGATACTAAGCAGTCATTTATCCTGTCAGTCAGTCTCAGTAATGTGCAATGTTTCTTTCCTTGTATTCATAACTGCAAACTCCTGAAGCTTTTTCTTCTACCTGCCATTGCTTTTTGCAGTCTGTAAGCCAGAAGACACTTCTCTCACTTGCTGCCAAAGTATAGCACTAATACAGTTGCAGAATAGCTGTGTGCATTGTCCCAAGCTGTTAAATGAAGAGGATAACAGCATAACATCATGTACTGACTTAAAATCCTGGAGGTTGTCTCAGCTGAAATGTTATAACTTGATTTGGAATTCTACCAGAAACAATTCAGAAGCATACTAAGTTTTAATTGTTCCAATTCAAAACAGTATGCTGCAAACAAACGAGTAAGAAGCATTCATGTAGCCTAGTGTCTTAGTAAAACTTGAGCTACCCATCTTCTGACAACCATCTTGAGAGGTGGATAACTCCAGGTGGGGTTGTGCCTTAAAGGTTCCTAACATTCAAGGTTAGGAAGGCAGTTGGGTTAGGTTAAGTTAAGGAGTTGGGTGACTTGCATAAATTACTGAAAGTGTCTTGGAAAGTACGTAGATGTTTTGAGGGAAGGTACAGTTGTTAGCTATGAAGGACAGTTGAGATATTCTGAAAGGATAATGTTCTTACTTAAGTGTATCGGTAGCGGTGAATGAGACATTCCCACTTCCACCCCTCACTGCATTCTGTGTAGTGAATGAAACTGGATGTTTTGTCACTGTCCAATTCAGTAAATTCTGTAGTATTGAATTGTCATTACTGTATGACGGAACCACGACCACTGTGGCCATAGCATGCTGTTTGAGAAGAGTCTAAATGCTGCAGTCCTGTCTAGGGCTGCTGAAGCAAGAATCTGCTTTAAAATCTCGTGTGTTGTCTTTAACCACTGAATGTTATGTTTTGTCCCTTTTTTTTTTTTTAACTTGAAGCTGCTGTTCAGTTGTCTGTTGCTTTACTAATGTTTTTAAAGCCTTGAAGGTCTCCAGTAATACCAGGAATATGTAACTTTGTGTAGCAATACTCTTCTGAGTTACCAGCAATGTGGTTGCTGATTTACGTATATAGAAGAGGTCTGGGCTTGCTTCTTCCCTGCTGTTTTTTTCCAGGCAGATAAAGACCAGTGTATGACACAAAAGAAAAATGACATTCATTTTTGCTACTTCTACATTTACCATTTTTCTCTGACACAGACGATTTTCAGCTGTGCCCCTTCTCTTCTTTAGAATTAAACTGAGAAGAGGTAATAAAAGTTCTGGAAGAAATTTCTTAGGGACACTGTTACTGTTTTTCTAGAGAAAGTGATGTTAACAAGAGACTAAGTTTGGCACCTGTGCAATTGCCTCTATGCTAACTTTGCAGGCCAGAAAAAAAAAATACTGTCTGCAAGCCATATAATTAACCCATTAATAGCGGCTACATTTTTATGGTCTGCAATGCATTCTATTTGAACTGTTTTTTTTTTTTTAAAAGACAGCTAAACTTAGACTAGCTCTTTGAGAAGTTTAGGATTGTGTCTGCAGATGTAGAGGCACAGGCAGTCAGTACCCCCATGATCTCACTGTGCTGAGCATATATGTGGTTTCCCCAGAAAGCTTCCCCTGATTCCCGTGACAGTTATGTGCCACGGAAAGTGAATATGTGAGGTTAAATAGGTGGAAGTACTTTCATGTAAAGTACATGCAAATGATAGTTTTCAGAAGCAACTTATATCTCATAATCAATAGGCTTATTTTTCCAACTGAAGTGTAATATATACTGTACTTTGAGAGCAAGAGGGGAAGAAACCTACTGACAGTGTTGGCAAGCAAAATACATGGTGGCTTTTAACAGAAGAGGAATAAAGTATGCTGTCATAGTTTGCAGGTCTTCAAAAGAAATGATTAATTTTGGTTTGGATAGTTCTCAGTGGTAGTAATGTTTTCGATAAAACCTTCAGTGTAGTGCTTCCTTAGCATGGAGAGGGAAGAGCTAGCTTATGTAATTACGGTCTATAACCTCTTCTGGTACACGAGCATATCTGGCTATGCTGTGGAATGGAAAAGGAATATAAATCAGATTATTTTAGGAGGCTGTAGCTTGCAGCAGTCCTTCATGGGCAGTGTTGTGTTTCTAATCTGAATGCAACTGATTAATTCAGAATCTCACAGTAAATCTCTGATAGTGTTATAAGTAGTATTTTGGAATGTCTAGTAGCCTTTTACCTTCAGTAAGGGAAGCAGCAAAAATGTTGCTGAATGTTTTAACATAAATTGAAAAACCTGAAATAAATTCTTGAGTGTATTTTCAGATATGAAAGGTAAATAGCTATTGACACTGCATTTTTGAGGCGGTATTTGTGGTTTTGGATATTTGAGCAGAAGTAAGAGAAGCAGTTTGAATATACATGAGGGTGGTGGTCATAGTGGGGTTCTTCTGTCACTTGTTTACTTTGATAGCTGTATAACTTTTCATAGTGGTGGGAAAGTTACAGCTGTAAGGGTCACAGACTACTTAAAAAGAAATATACTGATGCACAATTTGAAAAATATAGTTCTTCTAAATGTTGCTTCCAGAAAGATGGGGGAGCACTTACACTGTCCTAAATGATGGCTATCCTAAACAAATGCAGCTTGTCTCCATTAACTGTATTTACTGTTTGTCCAAAAGAAAGCAATATTTTGGAGGTGGTTAAACCAACATAGGTGACCGTGCTTACTACAACTCTATAGCTAAAATCTAAAATATACTTAAGACTTGAAAACTGAAACTATCTATTAATAAATTTTACTTATTCAAATGGACAAAAATCAGTTGGTTATGACAGTGGAAATTTTAGTCTTAATTCAGTCAAAGATGGTGGTATAACACAGCCTTTTTTGCCCATTTTCCTCTTTGTCAGTCTGCAAGTTGTCTTTATTTATATCACTTACGCAACCTATTCCTAAACAATGTATTTACAGTGTCATGCTGTAGAATAATATACCTTACTAATACATAGAACCTTCAGTATCATTGGTGCTATGTTGGCTAAACTGTACTGATTCTAAATTTTAAGGTTTAAAACCCCATTTAATTACTAAGTCACTACTAACTGATCAATATCAATGAAATATCTGTCAGTTCCGGAACAGTACGTCCATTTTTCTCCCTCTGCTACCGCTACTTAGCTTTCTGCATGCTAATCTTTGTGTGCTAAAGCTTTCTTGCTCTAATTTCTGTGTTTGGTGACAGTTTAAAAAAAAAAAAATCTAAAGGGCTTTTGGTTTATATATAAATGAATATTTAAACAGCCAGCTCCTGAGTATTTGGTCTATGAATTCTAGTTTGGATTTTTTTAGTGAGGGCATTTATGAGTGGTGTTACTACTAAGCTGTTCCTCTAGGAATAACTTTAAAACATCGAAGAAATGAACCAAGTTGAAGTGAGATTTTACTCTGAGTATTGGGAAGTAATTTGTCACATTTGGCAATGTAGACAAGTGCTACATCCCTACTTGCTGAAGAATGTTACTTTAAAAAAAAAAATTAGTAACTTGAATGTAACAGCTGAGTAAAAATTTATAACTTCAAGTGCTCAGATAGCCAAGTGCTAGTAATAATGTAGTGCTATTTCCAGTACATATAGAAGGATTTGGAACAATGTTTTACCAAAACAAAAACCAAAACCAAAACAAAAAATAAGTCATAAATACACTGGAAAAACGCATGCTCAGCAGTATTTGCTCTGTTTGTTTCCAAATACTAATTCTTATTTTGGCTAGCCAGTTGTATTAACTTGTTATTCAAGTTTATACATAAGGTACAATTGCTCTTCAGAATCCTGTTGTATCCAGAAGCAAGAGATGATTACAGTTTTGATAGCAACAGATTTTCTATAGGCAAGCAAGCCTGAAAAAGTAGATTAACAAAAAAAAAAATTGCAATTTATGAACAAGATTCAAGTGTGGGGGTGATTTGTTGCCAAACAGTAGTGAACTTCCCCAAAAGTGCAGCTTCCATTGCATTTTCAAAGTATGAATACTATTTACAGCACTTATTTGGGAGCATCTGTACAATCCGAAGATAAAATTGAAGGAAAAATCTGAAAGGTGTATCCTAGACTGAATTTGCAAGGGGCTTCACATTCCAGCCGTAATTGAGTTTTGATTTGAAAACTGAGACTTCCTTCCATTTTGAAAATGTAAATTTAATTAAAAAAACCAAAACAAAACAACAAACTAACATTTTGCAAAGTTAATCAATGAACTAATGACTCCCCACCCCTTCATCATTGGGCAAATTTTATACTTGTGGGCTAGCTGGATAAAATTCTACTTGACTTGTGATGCACTGGCTACTGAATCACCTTTCAAAGATTTGAGAGAGAAGGATGTAGTTCTGTCAAACTCTATATTGATGGAGTTGCTTGTACATGTGTGATTAAAAACAACAAAAATACTGTACTATGATAGCCATACTGTACTATGATAGCTTGCACAGTTGTAAGCATGCCCAATTTAATGTTTTCAACTAAGCTTAATTGTAGATACTCGCTACCTTCAAAATACTATTTGTGAGGGCTGAAAGCATGCAGTTCCCAAGTTTTGCATGTAAACCTACTTTGCTAATAATACAGATACTGTAGTTTCACAAAGTGAAAACAGTGATGCCATTTCTACCTGTAATTTCTTTTTAATCTGTTGTTAGAGAGTTTTTTGGTGCTTTTGATTGTGTTTTGGTTCCCTCCTCCCCTCCCTTTTTGGTATCTTGAGCTAAATGCAGCAGAGCAATTAAAGCCTGTATACTAAAAAAAACAGTTTAAAAAGGGAAAGCTGAATTTGAACAAAAATTTCTAGGAGGATGCTAGCCTTTTTGCCATAAAGGTGCATTAAGGCTCTCAGGAACTTGCTGTGGTGTATTATTATTATTTTTTTAGGATTATAAAATAGATGTGTTTATATACACAACACCTACATATTTTGATATAGTATTTTCTCGTTTTATATTTTGTTCAGCATTTACAGCCGAACAATACCAGCAACATCAACAGCAACTGGCACTAATGCAGAAACAGCAGCTTGCACAAATTCATCAACAGCAAGCAAATAGTAATTCCTCTGCCAACACATCACAGGTGAGGGATTTGTCTGTGCTATGATTTATCCCTCATTGTTTCCCACCAGGGTTCATCTCTAATTGTCAACTGTTGCCATAGAACCTTGAAACTAACCAACAGGAAAGTGGCTTTCGCCTGAATCTACATCATAGCCATTCTGTAAAGTGTTTAGAAGGGACACTGCAGGTGAGTGTGGCAGGCATTGCCTCTGCTCCCTCTTAACAAAAAAAGATGGGTCAGTCGATTAATGAAACTTTCAAAGTCTTAGAAATATGAATTGCAGAGATCTCCAGCCATGTCATTATCCTCTTGATAGCGGGGGATTTTTAGAGCAGGATTTTTAGTTAATAACTAAAGCTAACTCCTAAGTATATCCTCCGTACAGCTCTGAAAGTGTCTAATATTCATAAATGTGTAGTGATTACAGTGGTGAAGGACACATAAAAAGGTTCAGAAGTTGTTGCAATCTGAACCTCTTGAGTGTCTGAATTGGATTTGGAATTTCGTGAAAACAAGTTGACCTGTGAAACAGTGTTGTTCCATAGAACTTTGGAAATAAGTTTCTTTGTACTTAAATAGTTGTGGGGATTTTCTTGTCCATTGTTATAACGGAGCTAAAAGTGCATGGAAAAAAAATCACAGTTCAGATTTTAACTAGTTGTACCAAATGCTGGCAGTTTGGTCTGAGAGAATGACTGGGCCACAGTTCTGATTTACATGTATTGGTTTTTGTTCTACTAGTTTGTGTGTAGCTTTAAAATGGGGAGACTACTGACTTTTGGAAGCCTCAATCACATATATTTGCCATGATTGTTCTTTTTAGGGTTTTGTTTCCAAGACACTGGATTCTGTTAGTGCTCAATTTGCTGCTTCAGCTTTGGTTACATCAGAACAACTGATGGGATTCAAAATGAAGGATGATGTGGTGCTTGGAATTGGGGTGAATGGCATTCTTCAAGCCTCAGGTATGCAACTGTTTGACAGAATTTGATTGCACTGTGTTTTTTATGGTGGAGATATGTTTGGAGTTGAATGTTTTCTGAGAAATAAGCTTGCTGTTTTGTTTTTCTTTTGCAGGAGTGTACAAGGGCTTACACCTCAGTAGTTCTACACCTACAGCACTTGTCCATACAAGTTCATCATCAACAGCAGGTTCAGCCTTGTTACAGCCTTCGAATATAACGCAGACTTCAAGTTCCCACAGTGCACTGAGTCACCAAGTAACTGCTGCCAATT
>VYXH01011300.1:0-40000 GCA_013397275.1 Burhinus bistriatus | reverse complement strand
GGATATATTTTAGCATTAACTGTTCTTCCCTGTGTTGGATTAGTAGGATGTGCCACATCCTCATGTGCATCATCTGTTTACATGTGCAACAGCAAAACCACCCACATCCTAAATTCTGTTAACTTTTACAGTCTCTCTTCTTGTCCTGTTTTAACGTATCTGCTGAAGGAATCACACCCTGAAGACACTGAAAGGAAGAGGTACGTGCTTTCCCAGTGTAGAGAGCTCCTCTGTCAGAGCTGGAATTATTGCCATGGTCAGGGATATAGAGAGCAATTTCCATTCCAGTTTATAAATTGTGTTTTTACCTGGGTCTAGGTATTGGCTAGAACTGCCATTTAGGAAGTGATAGTAACGAGCAAGTTGGAAAGAGGCTAAAAATCGTAGAAGTGGGGCTTTGATGAAACTACCAAAATGCTACATTGCGGGTTTAAAACTAGTTTTATAAATTTTTTCTGTTTCATAGTATAAGCATTTTCAAATGTTTGCATACAGAAATCATCCATCCCGGTCACTTTCTGCTCGTGGTGACAGGCAAGCAATCTCCAATCTTGCTGGAGGCTGATTACATCCATTTTTTAAAAGGCACGTCCTCCTGAAATCTAGTGTAAGTGCAAACGATAATGCTGTTTACCTTTTTGGAGATGTGATTGCGTAGGGTATTCATAGGATGTAATTGCTTACCTTGCCATGGTTGAGCCTGTGCTGTCAATTGCTAAGGAGTACTGTTAATGTTGCAGAACATACATGCTGTTTACTGATTATCCACTAGCGGGGTGCAATGACTTAACAGTGGTAAAAAGGCATTCTTTTTCTCTTGGTTCCACTGTGATTCCCGTTTTCCTACTGTTTAAGCAATTCAGTTCTATGTTTCAGTCCTGTTCAGCACTAACAGACCTCCACTGATCGCAGCACTGTACAACAAACACGAATAAAGTATTTCAGTACCGTTCAGCCCGAGACGATGCTCAGTGTGTTAGGTGTTCATTTTAAATGCCCATCTCATTTTGTTACACCCCTGCTCTAAAAGCAGCTATGGGTTACAGCTCGACTGGCTGGTTTTGTACAGCAGAGTTGTCAGTGCCATAACCAGCATTTTCTGGATTCAGTAGAAGACAGGTTTGATGAGAGATGTGAGGCATTTACAGCAATCCTCTTTCAACAGCACTGTATCTCGGGTGTTCAGGGATTATAACCCAGTGGTACTGGTGAAAAGGATTTTATCTATACTGGAGTCTGTAGACTTCCTGTCCTTTCATTTGTGGTTTTCAGCACGTTGCCAGTGTAAATCAGTCTGTAGCTGTCACTAATACTTGCCTAGTTGATATTTCTCATGATAGTTTCCATTCTTGAAAGATTATTTCATGAAGCAGGAACTGTAGTGAGGCAGCCAAACCAGTTAAAAGGGGAAATGTCACCCGTCTGCTAATGCTGTGACACAAAGCTGTTGACTTCTCTTGGTTCTGGGAGATGGTACTTCCACGGATGTCCCAATAAGGGTTTTATTCTTGAGATGCTTGGTTTTTAATAAGCTTTAATTTTCTGTGTAGTGTGTTTGCTGTAAAGATGCTTGCAAAAAAGCAAACACATATTAATGCAAAATTGTATTAAAGTATCAAAAACCCATAAATCCTTTTGGAATTGCAAGACTCAAAACTAAAAAAAGCAAATTTTGCCTACAGCGGCTCACAGTAAGGAAAGCCGGAGATTAAAAGCCTTTAGCTAATACAGAACAAAAATACAGAGTTTACAGATTCTTCACAGGTCAGGTACCATTGTACAGAAAACTGGTAATGTACCAAAAATTTGGTGTCCCTTCCAGCAGTAACCTGTCACCAACTTGATGCTCGACCACTGTTCCCATGAGTATTTTCTGCTTGTGGGTACCCACTCAGCAAACCATCACCATCTTTTTGAGATGCTTCCTTGAGACAAGAGTCACCTTCAGCACCAGAGACACAATGGAGGGGCAGCAGATAACGGTAGGTACACGTAATACAAAAAACACTTCCAGTGACTCAAGTCTCAGATAATGTTCCCGTTCCCATTTTCTTACTGCTTCCCGGAGAGATACAGACTGATCCTGCTTCAGCAAGTTGCTCTTCTGCCCAGTTTGCCTGCCAGGCCAGCAGACGGGCTGCCTGCAGGTTCCTGAAAAGCCCACAGCACATTCAGTGCTGAGACTCTCCAAAAGTTTCCCAGTGTGCCCTTGAATAATCCATTTGTTCCCCTCAGGAACAAGATGCATAGCCTGTGTCGGATTACTTATGATCAGCCGGATTACTTACGATCAAGCTTCAAGATAAAGCAATAGTTGCTCAGAATTGTAGACTTGAAAAACAGAACAAAGTTACAACCAAAGAAAGCGACAGCGTGCATCGTTAGAAGTCTATTTACAGCTTCTCAGGGGCTGCTTGTACCTTGGCTGAGTTAGCATCATGAGCCAGCCCCACAGAAACGGTCCTGAGTACAGATTTGGCCTGAAATCTTCCTAAACTTGCACCTCTCCCAGCTCTACTTCTAAGCCTGATGGCTGGTGTCCCTCAGAGCAGCCATTCTGGCCAGGTCAGGACTTCTCCCCCCTCACCTGCCTGCCCTCGCACCGAGACATCAATTAAAAGGGAGATTCACGTTTTCCTTCCTGGCTATTGCTTTTCTGATCAATGTATGTTATTTCTTAAAGAGATCATGCTCTTGACTTCACCTTAGTTTGTAATTGGGAGCAGTCTGTGGACAGCTCTACAGCTTGGCTAGCTGAAATAAAGAAGGCACAAAGATTCAGAAAATCTAACAGGAAAGCTAAAATCATTCCTCTACAGGAGTGTCAGGAAGGAGAGTGTGAGCTCACAGTTCACAACAAACCAATTTTTAGAAAGCTTTCCTTCTGCATAGTCCAAGCACACCATCCAGGGCTCCTGCCAAACCACGGCAGCAGATACAGGTGTCAGGAGCAGCAGCAGCGTGTCTGACACAGCAAAATGGCCAGCCTGGCTTGCATTTGCAGTGATGGGACCCACGTTGTAATGAAGATCTGCATTCATTTTCTATGAGTTCATTCGTGTGAGTAAAAGCTTTCATGTGCTTCATTCACAGGTATCCCTAAGGGCTCTGCGACAGTACTTGGCACTGGTTCAGCTGCTGCCAGAGCACTGGAGCCACCGTTCACAGGGCATGGGGCTGTGCTCTGAAGGATTCAGAGAAGAGCTGTGAGAGTATCCAAAAGACTGAAACACACCTGATGGTGAGAGCGCCACAGAGCTGTTTCATTCAACGTGCTATGGAGACCTGAGCACAATCTCCAAGTGCTTACAAGGAGACCAGTGGCAGGACAATAGAAGCTACCAGAAAAACATATAATTTACCAGGTATGATAATTTATGCTTAGAATTACCTAAAGTCTGGTGGACTATGGTTCCTAGAAATGTTCTTCAAAAGGAGCCATGGATTAGGTTAAAGAAGATTCAAGGGCAGTCCAGCGGCACGGACAGTGTAGCAGATCATGGTGCCCAGTGTCAGGACCAGGGGCAATGGGCACAAACTGGAACACAGGAGGCTCCCTCTCATCAGGAAACACTTTTTCACTGTTGATGGTGACTGAGCACTGGCACAGGGTGCCCAGGGAGGTTGTGGAGTCTCCATCCTTAGATATCTACGTGGTCCTAGGCAACTTGCCCTAGGAGCTGGACCAGATGACCTCCAGAGGCCTCTTCCAACCACAATCATTCTGTGATCTCTCCTGGCTTCAGGATCTACTGACAGAACTCAGAATAGGTCATCATTCCATACTCAGTTTCTTTAATTTCTTATTTTTGTGAAAGCAGCAGCAGTGCTGGTTCCCAGTATACTAACACGCATAACAGAGAGCAGGATTTCATTCTGAATAGGTTCCAGTCCAGCTGCTGATTACCTTCCAAAAATCACTATTCCAGTCACATGCTGCTATTGGTGAAGGCTTGAACACATTCTAAATAACTGGTGAATCCAGGGCACTTTATGGACAAGTTAATATTATCTAATTACAATTATCCCACATACACCTGGTGCTGAGCTTTAGCAATCAAAACTATGGTTTCATTTTCTAAACATTCCTTATATAGCTAATGTGGTATGCAATTATTTTGTGCAAAAAAAAAATAATTATGTGTAAGCTATGCTAGAAAGGCAGAAGGAAATTATACCAGGGTGTTGCCTACATTGACATAGTACATGGATTTTGTTTGCCACGTATGACCAATTTACTTGAAAATTGGTGTATGCATCTCAGAAATAAACTATGTCTTAAGCTGAGTAAAGACTAAGGTTAAAGATTAATTACTTTGAAAACAACACTATCAAAACTAGCTTCTTCAGCACATTTCTGAGTAAATACTCAGAAATCAGAGCTCTTAAGATCTTTTCTTGGGTTCCCTTTGTGTTTGTAAGGTTGATCTTGGCTACAAACCCTCTCATAATGAACCTGGTTAAAAGTTAAATATGGTTTGAGGCCAGCACAGAATATAAATGTACATTTGCTGATATCAATCCTAATATTGTCTCATTTCAGAAAGTTCTTTAGAGCTTAAGGATTCCCCATGTTTAAAATGCCATTTTGCTTAACACTGGGGGAGGAAGGTGGTCCTGGTCCAAGGTCAGCAGGAGCGAAGTTGTGTAGAGGCAGAGAGACAGGAGCAGCTGTTTGTTAAAGGAACAAACCCACATCCCCAGGGAAGGGATTTTACTGCGTTTGAATTCACTAAGAACTGAAGCCGGGAACAGCTTTCAGAATCAAAAGCCAATCTGTGGAAGGTCCAGAGATTCCTGGCCTTGGCCTGGGAGCTGTTGCTGGTCATGGAGACAAGATATAACTTCTAAGGAGGGATAAACCTTGCTAGATTACAGCTCCCTGTTAACTCCAGAGCTCACCCTTAAAATCAAATCAAATCAACCAAATCAAATAGCATCATGTTGGAATATCTCTGCTTAGAGAGACCAAGGAAGCATATTTACCTTTGAAGAGTGTGCATGCAGGCTGGCTTCCAGGGGTTCTTCTGAATGCATCTCTCTTGCAGCCTACGTCCTTCCCTCTGAGCCATGGAGGTTGCTACATCCAGTTATGTTGTTTATAAACAAACAAAACAGGCAACTGTCACCCTGTCTCCACTTTTTAATATCATGACTGATCTATGCAGAACATACAGCTTGCATAAAATAAAGAACTGGACTGAAGCAAATGAGAGCTATGAATGGGAGCCAGGATCTTCTGAGCTTCAGTTGAAGGCATCACGAGATTTCCCTTTATCGTGCTGGATTAGTTCCTCACCTCTGCTACGTTTCCTCTTTCAGTGAAATGAATGCAGTGGCATTGCTCAAATGAGAAAAATAACTGATGCTAAAACCTGGAAACTGGTGTTGAAACTTAGAGAGTGCTCCAGGTTTCAAGCACTAAAGATCTTACTGATTTCACTGTGTGGGTACACTGTAATGAAGTCAGTTTTGATTTGCAAGAGTCAATTATGCTATAAAAGTAGCATAGCAATGAGACAGAAAATATTTCAACTGGAGCCACCCTCCCGAGAACACCAAAACCTTGGCTGGCCTTGGCAGCTCTCATCCCTCTGTGTCTCAGTGCACAATCACTGCATAAGCAAAGGAGAAATCTCATCATTTGGAACTTCAAAAAGGAAAGCAATCCTTATTTACAGTTACACCCAGTGACCATTGTGCACAGGAAGAGCGTGATTATAAAAATACAGTTAGGACAAGTCTTACAAGTCTTCCCTACCTGACTGGAGCAGGATACGTATTGCCCTCGTTGGATTAGATAAACTGCAGCGATGCCCCTGCAGTGATGCCGAGCAAACCATACCTTTTTAAAGTTTGTGCAGACTAGAGGTGTCACTTGTGGGGGCAGAGTCATGGTCTTGGGAGTTCTGATGAGCCTCTCTAGATTCTTGTAGGACCTGGAGTCTCACAGGAGAGGCCCCTGGAAGGCAAGACGGGCTGCCCTAAGGCATTTCTCCCGACACTGTATTTACGCACCTGAATCTCTCGTGCCCTGAACAGGCACTAACCACCCTCCTCCCCTCTCTGAGCCTCCTGTGGGTGCTGACTGAGGCAGTGGATGGCTCAGGCATCGCTCCACCCTGTATGGCCGTGAGAAGGGCAGGGTCTGAGTGTGCCTACAAGTACAGGTGAGGTAGAAGAGGACGTGGCCTGAGAGGCGGTGATATTGGCATCACAGACAGATGTTCATGTACAGCCTGAGTACACATACGGATGGTACATCCCACGAGCAGCAGCTGCTGGTAAGTAATGTTTCTTTGCTCAATGGATTGGAGGAGTCTGTCTCTGCACTAACAAGCTCTTGTACCAAATTCAAACCCCTCCGTTTTGAAGCCTTGAGGCTACATTGCAGCAGACAGCTGTAAGCTCAGAGCAAAAAGCACTTAGTTATTTTGTATAAAAACTTACATACAGTCAGCAAAAGGACAGTTCCAGATAAGATGAAAGTAGATCCAACGTGGGAGACGGGGCAGTATTTAATCATCAAAACTAGAGCAGAAGACATGATCTCATAGTGTTTCAATCAATCTGAGACACACATTAAGGGAAATGGCTGCAGTGAATCCCTCCATTTCTGGCCGGCACTTCTGTAATGCCTTTGGATTCTTCTAGTCCCTCCTCCAAAGGCAACATATAGTTTTGCAATGTTTTTAAGTAGCATCAAGGACATAATGTTCCAGTTCCGCATTCCTGATGTATCAATTAACTTGAGTGACTTGGAAAGCTTACCTTGAAGTTGTGCACATAATGTTGACATTACAAAAGAAAATGCTGCCAACATTTGTTGAAGTGCCAAAATGAAAGTGCTCTGTTCAGGCTCACCCCAACCACCTCATTGTTCCCAACCTATCTCACAGGATAATCAGAAAGTGTCTGGGCAATTCTCCACCCTTTCCTCATTTTCTCTTCAGGGAAGCATGAGATCAGCAGCTTTCTCCTTTTGTTAATTTTTGTCCTTTGCATGACTTCTATTTATTTTGATTTATTAGAATTTGTGTTCTTAAACAGAAAAAAATTTGGGGAGTATAATGCAGGGATACCTGCAGCCTAGGGAATTGGTCTCTTGAGACCCCCTATAGCCAAGTGTACTGTACAGAATCATTTAGAACACTTAAATTTTAGGTTTCTGATCTGAATTGCCCTATAGAAATTTCCTTCTGACTGTAGAGGCAGCACAGGGAGATTAACCTGGCTGGGCTAAAGAAAGCCTTTGTGAATACTACTGTAGTGATTAGCAGGTTTATAATTGCTAATTTGGTATTCCAGCATTTAGTGATGTCTTTGGAAGTAGGAGGTATTAGTGGTATAGAAATGTTTACATACAGCTCTCAGCTAGCTAGTAAACATTCAAAGACATTATTAGTGACAGGAAATAAATTCCCTTCTTATAACCTATAAATATCAGAAATGCATAGAAGCAACCAAAAGCAAGAATTCAGTGGTCTGCAAGATTTAAGAGATTTTAACAAAATAGGACGCACAGTCTGGATAACTACATCATCAGTTACTCGCTGTAACTAGTGGGACTGTTACCTATTTTAGAGAGTTTGGTCACCATCCCAAGTCAACTTCTTTTAATCTGTAAAGTTTTTGGCAATGTTAGATGACAAACCACATATATTTATTTCCTTGTGTAAAATCAGGTTTTACATCTTTACCTATCAAAACCGCAAGTACTCGCCATAAAAAAAAAACACCCTGGTTTGTGCAGAATTCCTTTTGGTAAAACTTCCTGTGCTTTACTCATGCTAATTCTGATGTCTCAGTTATCAATCCCTTGCTTTCCCTGCTGTATAGCAGGTGGGCTGATGTCATAAACTAAATGGGATAAGAGCTTCTGGCCACAAGCTAATTCACACTGTTCAAGACATGACAGACCAACAAGGAAAGTGCCTGAAGTGAGGCATGGGTAGCCACTGTTCTGGTAGTACAATGTGTACTTTTAACTACTGGCAGAATAACAAAATGAAAGAACTTGTGGTCAAATCCATCCCCAGCCATAAATACCAGGCATTGACTTTACCAACACTTCTTTGGTACTCTAATGGCAGAATGACATAGAGGGCAATACTTCTATTATGATTCATTTTTTCAGCCTCAGAGGTACCTGTCATTGCTACCCTGTATTTCCTCATTTCATGGATTCCCATTAATTTTTATCTTATTTCAAGCCATTTTCTGGAGAGTAATTTTTGTTAGTTTCTCAAAACTGCTAAGGAATACAGCCTGCATATGCAGAGTAATCTGAAGAGGTTAGCAGAAATGACAAATTCCCAACTGTTAAATGTTTGTGTTCATCTTTTCATCTGTACTTGGTTCTACTGTAATGGTTGGCTTCCGCTCTCCCCATTTTATACTCCTTCCTTCCCTCCCTGGGAGATAGCCACCCTCAACATGGGGATGTAAGTGAAAAGGGAAGCAAGGCAAGCTTTCCGCCCCCTGGTTGTACCAAGGATTCCTGTGATGAGCAGGGAAGTTGTGTTCTCCACAGCAGTGCCTTGGACTCTCTCTCTGGGTTTAGTGGATTTCAGTTGCATGCCATGAGGGATTACCCTAATCTTCAGGTACATGTAGCAGAGGTAATTCACCTTTTAATCTATATTTAGCAAAAGCCTTTCAACACATGCCTGTAATGCAGCTGAATACCTTTAGCATTTTAGTACCAAATACTGTAGTGGGTAAAGGACAGAAGTACACTGGAGTTTAGAGCCCAGGCATTATGCTTGGTACTGATTTCTGTCTGTATGTTACTGCCCTGAACTGTGAGGAACTGTAAGCAATGTGGTCAAGCAATTAGGAATAAAATAGTAGCCTCTAGATAAAAGCTAATTTAGTCTACTATGATTGTATCAAAACAATCTCACAGAAAATAAGTCTTACTAGAGAAAAGAATGAGACATACTTTACCTCTGTGAAAATTCTCCCCACCATATACCTGAAGGAGGCAAGGTCGCATGATAGAGAACATGAACAATTGGTATGCAAAAAAAAAAAATAATCAAAGCATCAGCATCTACTGAATTCATGGTGTGCTCTGCACAAGTTTCTGATGCGTCTTCAAGTTCCTTTAGCCATTTACACTATCTATTCTGAAACTAGTGGATTAGAAGCTCTATAACCCTTCTGGTCAATATTTCTTTCTTTGTTTTTTTTCCCACATAAATGTTTATTGAATACAATGTGGCTGTAAGATTTAGGGAACATCACTCCGATGCAGAGTACCTGATTGATTTGATATGCATAAATTAGTAGTTATGTCAAATTAGGGTCAGATTTTCAAATTCTAGACCCAGTTTATATGTGGTTATCTAGCAAAGCAAATTAGGCCTTTATATGTCTAAGCATTTACTTTGCAAGTGTAATCAAATATGTAAATATTCATGGCCTCAGATGCATTTCCTTTCTCATTCTGATGATATATGGGAGACTGAATTGCTCCTGGTTGAAAATTTCACCCTTCATTTTGAACATTTAAACACGTCTAGGACAGTTGTAGCATACTGCAGCTTGATATCAACCTGTTGTATTTTAACCTTATCCAGCACTTCTAAATACGTGATCTTTGTTCAGTTCCCTGCAGCTTCAACCATTCAGAGTGATGTTTCTCATGGTACCTGTCCATCACGGAGCACAGTTTCTAAACACATTAGTACAGCTCAGCATGTTATGAGGACAAGCTGAGAGAGTTGGGGTTGTTCAGCCTAGAGAAGAGAAGGCTCCGGGGAGACCTTAGAGCAGCCTTCTAGTATCTGAAAGGGGCCTACAAGAAAGCTGGAGAGGGACTTTTTACAAGGGCATGTAGTGATAGGACAAGGGGTAATGGCTTCAAACTGGAAGGGGGTAGATTTAGATTAAATCTCAGGAAGAAATTCTTTACTCTGAGGTTGCCCAGGGAAGCTGTGGAGGCCCCATCTCTGGAAGTGTTCAAGGCCAGGTTGGATGAGGCTTTGAGTAGCCAAGTCTATTGGGAGGTGTCCTTGCCCATGGCAGGGGGGTTGGAACTAGAGGATCTTTAAGGTCCCTTCCAACCTAAACCATTCCATGATTCTGTGATTCTATGTTCCCCTTGGCCAGGGCCCAAAGAGCAGCTGCTGTGGTCCTCACCCCAGACTGGAAATCAAAGGGGACTGCTGTAATTGTCTGTGGCCCAAATCAGAAGATGTGCAGGGCACAAGGCAGCCGAGGGATGAGATGGGATGTTTTTGTGATCAAGGCAATCGAACACCTCTCTGGAGAACTGGATCCTGTCATCACATTTGCCACATTCTTCCTTTTGCTGTGATGCAAGTAATTTAAAACAAATGTTTCAGATGTGTGGTCAGGTCAATATTTCAAAGGCTAACTTGAACCTAGGGAGTCTCTTCCAGCAGCCTCTATGGTCAGTAGAGAAGGACAGACTCCTCCAGAGGTGATATGAAATCTCAAGATAGACACTGCTCTGACCAGTGCTTCTCAGTGTGGACTGTGCAAGATCTAAATGTGGTCTGCAAAATAAATTAAATTCTTTTTTAATTCACAGATATCTTCAAACACATGAGCACACAAACAACGGGAGGGGGCATTCAGAGTTTGGCTCCAGTTTTATTAGCTGGAGGTGACAACCTGTGTCAATGCTACATAACATGGATATTCCTGAAAATCTAATGGAGGGGCCTCCAATTCTTTAAAAAAGTGAGAAACATTATCTATAGGAGCTCATCCATTAGGATAAAATTAACTATTATGGGTCTTTGTAATGATATACTCTTTATTGTTTGAGTGTCTGATTTGGGACTTCAGCATCTCACCTACAGAGTTTTAAATATTCACAACAAAATTAAGGAGAGCAGCACTTCAAATGAAATCTAAAAATCATAAAAATAAATACAAATAGTATATATTACACATAGAAAACAATATTTGATGTCAAGAACTCTGAGAAAACTGTTTTTCAGTTTGTACCCTCCAAATTAGCAGACGCTTAATTATCTCTTCACCATCTGCCCCCGGGTAATACTTATCTCTTAGGGTTTGTGATACTGCAAATAAATTATTCCCTGCGGCTTCTCAAGCAACAAAGTGCAGTGTACAACACTTGAATGTGACTTTTGCTGACTCCCTCTTGCAGAAGGACTGGGTGACGCATTGTGCTCCCTGCTTATTTAGAGCTGCAGATCAGCCCGTTCCAGGCACAGACCCAGTTACAACTTAAAACAGTATTTCCAAAACAGAAATGCAAACAAAAGTGGGATGAGGAAAGACAAATAAGAAGCAGCAAGGTGGGAGCAGGGGCAAAGTCTGAAAGCAAAATTAACTTCAAGCCCAAGAGGCTGAGGAGAGTCACGCAGGCATCTGCCTCCCCCAGCCCAGCCTCAGCAGCAGGGAGGGGGCAAACAAAGGGTTAGCAGCCTTATCCCCTCCTTGCTGAGCACAGGGGATAAGCATTGATTGCTGGCACCACCATGGGAATATCAGCTCACACAAGATGTGCAGGGTGGTGCTGAGGAGCTTCTCCCTGCTCTGGAGCGGCCCACAATCAACATGGCACAAGGGATGGTGCTTCCTGCCACAGCAATCCTGGCCTCTGCTGCACCTCCATGGCCAAACGCGCAGTGGCCTTTGCCTTTTCTGGTGCAGACAGGATTGCGTTTCTATGTCTGAAAAACAACTGATGTGATAGAGCTCACTATGGCTCTCTATCAAAAGAGCTGCGTCATACAATAAATTGGGGTAGTTAGGAAAAGTGGGCACGAATTAAACATTTCAGAGCTACACATATATAAATAATATAAATATAATAATAGTAATATAAACATGTTTAAATCTGGGCTATTTGTTCCTGCATTCACAAGTTAGTATCTTCTTATAATTCTTAGTAATACTTGCTGTCCGCTTTGGGGAAAAAAAAGCTTTACTACCCTACCTTACTCATTTATCTGTCTTCTAGTTTCCTGTAATTGCAAATGTTCCTAGTCCTGAAATTGCTCCATCAATGCGTTTAATTTGGCCTTGTCTTTTGTTGTGTTGTGCTCAAATTACAGTTGAATAATTGGCCTCAGTACCGAGCATGAAAAACAGAATCTTAGGGAAAACAAATTAATGCATCCATCCACTACTGCAGGTACAGTCCGCTAATGAAATCACAGACTAGAAGCTCATGTTCTTGTAGCTAACCTTAACCAGCAACATAAAGGTTCATTGAAGAACAGGGCATAAATTCAGCTTTTTATTCAGCTGAGTCTGTAGCTTTGAACAAATTACTTCCAAAACTAATTCCTTTGACTGCAAGTGAAAGGTAACTAAAAAAAGCATTCAGAAAACAAGATATATTTTAATTGTCAAATTAGGAAGGCAATATTTAGTATTTTAAGCTTAGTGGGGCAGATATTGCTCTTATAGAGACCTATAAAATTATTACATTAATTTGGTGAAGTTGAATCAAGTCAGAAACGAGAATTTTCCATACAAGTTTAGATGTTTTAAAACAAACAAACAAGCTTACAATACTAATGATAATATAATTTCTCAGCTATTTTAACAACAAGTATGCTTTGCTTGGATGAAGACTATGTCTGTCACGTGCATCTGACAGTACGATGTGCAAAGGAAATACTGACCAGACTGCAGGGTTCACTTTCATCATGGAATCGCCATCCCTGGAGGTACTCAGAGGACAGGTAGATGTGGTGTTGAGGGACATGGTTTAGTGGTGGTTTTGGCAGTGTTAGGTTGATGGTTGGACTCGATCTTAAAGGTCTCTTCCAACCTAGGTGATTCTATGATTCATTTAAGGGGAAGCTGAGTAGGTCTCTTCAGTAGGTGACCATAAAGCACGCTGAAAAACTCAGGCTCCCTTCTTTTCTCCTTTTAAGTCTTCACAAGATAAACATACAGTCTTCGGCAATAACACATTCACTATGTCTCAGTAGATAAGTACCAGTTACGACAGGAACAGCTGTAGTACCCCCAGAAAAGGAAGGATTAACTTAGGGGCATGGAAGACCACACAGTGGTGGTTCAGGCTGCAGTGGGTGCAGAGAAGTCAAAAGCTTCTTGGAGGCAAAAGAGAAGATTTCTCAATCACTGGATCAAAACCACTCTGGTCACTGTCACTGAAGCTGATTTCCCGTACTGCTTACAGCAATGTGGTTTTTACTGGAACTTCAGACAGGAGTCCTAGCGCCCATCCATCTGAGAAGCAGACCTTTGAAAGCACTGGTTGTAAATAATCTTGGTAAGATTTTAAAGCAAGCTTCACTGAATATATTATCTAAAATCTTAACAGTCTGGCCCTCACTGATGCAATCGAAGAGAACAACCTTTCTTAAGTAAAATTAATGCTGTACAGGGTAAGAGCACAAGATCCAGGGGTCAGAACAAAAAACTTGGTGCCCAAGAAAGTGGTTAGTCTCCATGCAAGTCTGAGATGATGTGATATACACAAAGGGACCAGGATCATGGCTTCTTCATGGCAATAGAGCAAATCGGTGCATTAGGTTACTACCCTCTGCAGACACAACCAACCATACTGCCAACCACACCCCAGCACTGCAACGTAAGATATCAGGGCCCAGTTTCTTGAGAGTATGTTAGAAATCACGCTTTCTAAATTTGCCTTCTGTTTTATTAGGTTTCTGGGATAAATTCAGTTTTTATCATCAAAGAATTTAAGTTGAAAAACGAAACCATTGGTTTAATGGTTTTGATTGTATAATTGAGACTATGCATAAAATGGGATCAAATCACCTAAACAAATACACTTCCATGTTCAATAATATTTTCTAAGCATAAAGATGGCATCATCTTAGGAGCAATATTAGTTTTAGATATGTGTATTTCATAAGTCTTGAAAGTTTGCACTCTGTTTATAATTGCACGTTTCAGTGTGGTAATCCTCTCTCTTAAAGTATGCTTATACACAGGTAAAGTAAACCAGCCACATCAAAAATCAGAATAGAAATAATATAACATAGCTAAATCTGAAGTTTGGCATCTCTTGTGAGTTCAGAGCTTGTTTTATTCCTTAAAGTATTTAGTTTGTGGTCCATTGATGTCATCAGTAGAGCAGGCATAACTTTCAGTTTCAAAAAATGCCCGATTTAAAGCTTAAAACTTTTGGATGTTTGCTATAGGTATAGCTGTTGCTTTAGTGTAGGAGATTGCCACACAGTTGGAAACAGCGGTGTGTTGTAGCATTTTGTTGGCAATATGGTCAAAATGAAGAATTTCAGAAGAAAAATTTCCCGAGTTTTGTTTGACTTAACATTTTGCTTGTGCTCTAGCGATAATCAGTATCATTTGTATCTTGGAAAGTTAAGCGTATGCTAAGGCTCAGAAAGGGCATTAAAGTGTGCCCATCAAGAAATCATGTATTCCACTCTTTAGTTCCATAAGCAGCCTCCCTATTTGTCTGAGCCGGCAGGAGGGGACCAATGCACCAGCAAATGCTTGTGCATGTTTGTGTGGGTAAGCACTAGCATAGCCTTGATGACCACGATGACCACTGCCCCTCAGGGTCACGGCTGGCAAAGGAAAGAGTGCGGAGTCCTTTCTGCAGGAGGCTTGTGTCACTGTATGCGGGTTGGGGAAGGGGGGTGGGAGGAGAAGATTGCCACAGGATGAGGAGATGGATGTGGGTAAACACTGAACAAACCCTGAGAACGAAAATTAACAGCCTCTATTGCAGTTTCCTTGGCGCCGATGGTCTTCCTGCTGCAGCACAGCCTTTGGCAAGCCGCTAGGATAAGCGCTTTGTCTGCCTGCTTGTCTTGGTGCTTTGGAGCAATGCCCGACTGTGGCTGGTGACGGCAATCAGATGCCATCAGCTAAACCCACTTTCAGGCACTTTTACATCTAGTGTATCAAACTGTTTGTCCTTGTTTCTCTCCTGGTGTATGGTTCATAGCTCTGTCCTCCCCAGCTGCTCACCAATCATTGACTCTTTTTTCCCTGCCATTCCTCTAGATTTGTCCTCTGCTCCAGGTTACCTATTGTCCTTCTGCTTTACCATGTTGTTTCTCTTGACATAGACAAAATTGGTGTAGTTAAGGTGTCTGGTTTAAAGACTTCTGAAGGCTCTAACACATTGCAATAGGGTACAGAGACTTGCCTTGAGGACATTTGTCTGCTTGCAGCACAGGCCAGAGCTTAACAAAGGGCATCTTTTAGTTGTTTGGTAGCATAAAAGTGCACAGTTGGTCTCAAGCCAGGTCCTGACAGACATGGATCATCATTATCATAAAACCAATCACCACAACGGCAATTAATTTGGAACTCTGTAAGCAGACACATGTGATACAATCTCAGTACTGAAAAAAATAACAAAAATGTGCTTTAATGCTCTGCATTGAAGATTAGGTTTTTAACAGAGCCAACACAGGATGTAACAGCTCCCTTTCAATGGGAATCTGCATTTTCATTTCCCACCTGAGATTTAGCGGTACTAAAGTGACCCTGCACCTTTGCATCAAGCAAGTATAGGAAAAAAATTATGTGTTTTACGTAAGTAAAGGCACCAAAAAGATGGGTTAGATGATACACTGAATCCAGCTATGTAATTACCTCCCTGCTGATGGCCTCAAAAAAACCTTCCCACAGAGTAAGTCAAGTGATGACAAACAAGATTTCTCAGGGACATAATGCCTTCTTTCATTCCTTATAAATCAGAGTGACAAGAGAATTATATGGCATTCTCCGTAGAGAAGTTGTGGTCTCAGGAGACATCCACAGAAAGAGGCAAGCCACAAGACTAAACAGTAAGGAAAATAACATGCGCAAAAACTCTCCCTAATATTAAAGTACCAGAAAACAAAATAATCGAATTGGGATTAGGACCCACTTTGCCTATGACACTCTATGCTGAATTTGTAATGAGTACAGGAGAAATCGTGCTAACACTTGGGCACCTTACACTGCTACTGATGATGATGATCCCAGTGTAGACTGTCCTGAAAGAACGAGAATGTCTGTGTCAAATGTTGTACACAGAGTCATGTCTCGGCAGCGAGAGCAATTTGGTTGGAGGTGCTGAATGTCTTCAGATCCTGCCTTTTCTAACAAGATTTTTACGTTTAACCTGGAAGTTTCTGGGAGATATCCCATAATCTCTCTTTCTATAATACATCCAGCTCTGCCAGATCAGCTGAGCAACCTTCAATGATGAGATTATTGCTATAAAAATGCCATTAAAATGGCATTCCATGTATGGAAACCTGTCAAGGCTTCATGCCTTATTACATACAGACCATTTCAACATAAAATATGACACAATATATGGCCTCTTTCTCAATTGCTACAGAGTTTTGTGGATACTGATAAAATTTACCTTTCAGTTATGCTTGGTCTAATAGACATTATAATGAAAATATTTGACTTGGATTAGATGCAAAAGATAACCCAGCTGGTAACTTTCCATCTTGTCAGGAACATTAAGCCCATTCCCTGAAATAAATTGCTTGTTCAGTTTCGTATGTCTGCTGGGGCTGAACACCCTGTTACAGTAGGATGGAAAAAGACAGATTCATCAGCGACCACAGAGACCAGGCCCAGAAATAAGTCGGCAGAGATTAGGCCTTGAGTTGGCAGAGTGCCTGGGAGTGAATTACATCCATGCCACTGGACTTAGTGGCCTTTCTTGTATGGCCCTTACTATATATTCCTACAGTGACTTAGCATCCAGCTCCATTTATTTACTTTTTTCCTCAAATATCTTCAAAATACCAATACCATAACTATTAGAAGATTTCTAGTGACGACACATTTGGCACCCAGAAGCCTCATCTCTCTAACTTAGTTTGGCTTTTATGCTTCTCTTCGCTAGTCACTTTAGATACGTTTTGCTGTTCTTTGTCCTTCACACTCCATTTCCTGGTAGAAATTTCTATCAGTCCACTGTGAATGTGGCTGTTGGGCCAGCTCTCAGGCTTGAGAAGACTTCAGCGAAAGTACAGGAAAGGGAATTCTACTCAGAAAAGTACAAAGACTATGAGAAAAAATATCCAGAACAGGACTCTGACTTTCAGCCAGAAGATTGACTTTACAGGGGTCGGCAATGGAGCGCCACTGTTTGTCTCACTCCATGGAAAGAAAAGGATTGCTCGTCATCAGGGATGTATAGCAAGCCTTCATGGGCTGTCCTTCCCTGTATAGATACAAGGGATATCAGGACACTTCAACAGAGGAGCTATTGCATGGGATAGCAATATTGAACTTTGTCACTTAGTATTTGTTCGGAAAGCACAGCTGTCTTAGTAACAGCCAGCACTAAACTAGGCTGTTTCAGCACTGGTGAAGTATCTCGTGTACCTTTTTTTTTATTTTCAGCTTGAGGGCTTTTATTCAGGATGTGGGAAATGGGATCGTTGTGACCTCAGCTCAGCTCCATCTGCTGATAGAGTCATTATTTTTGGCTGTAATATCACTATTGCTCCAAATAATTTAGACTGAAAACCTTCAGGATGAATTTCACAAAGAGATGCCTGCAATAGAAATCATAATGTTTCCTGTAACATCCTGCTCTGGGACAATGTCTAGAAGGAAGGTGAAAACCTGAGCTCAGCTCTCCCTCCCTCCTGCACGTAAGGAGAGGCTGTGCGCGGCTTCTCGAGAAACTCGGCTCCTGTCTGCAACGCAGTACACGTTTCTGCGCTAACTTCAGATGACCTGGCTAGGACCCCGCTAGAAGTCAAGCTTTGGTGCGTGGGTCTCAGTAGGTGCGTTGTCCCAAATCTGGGTTCTTTACCTGGTGTCCAAGCCAATAACACACAGAGCAGAGGTACTTCCAGGTTTATTCCATTAATATGCAGAAATGGAGTGCTTGTCCCAAAGTGGGAGCACACCTTAGTTTCAAAAATATCCACTTTTATACATTAATTATTACATATTCAGACAATGAACACATATTCATTGTTATTCTCTTTAATAATTGGTCAAGATTTCTTCGCTTCCCATGTAAATTAGCGGGCAGACTCTGTCTTCTTCTTCCGTTGTTCTCTTTTGAATAGGTGGCATCATTTGGGTAGGTGGTCAATGAGTCAGTAGTCGCGATCTCCCCTTGCCGAAATTACCTTTTACCTACTTCTCCCCTAATCTTGGCAGTTCCAGGAGGTTTTCTCAGTTTGCTGACCAGGCCTACAGGTCATCGCTCTCTTGACAGGAATATCCTACTTATCAACAAAGCTACATTGTCTAGCGGTTAGTTCCTTCACTGAATCGCAGATAAATCGTATCTCGTTACTATTTTTAATTAAATAGGGTTGGGGCTGTATAGAGAACTCTAACAGCAGCAGGTTTCCTTAGTTGCTTTAATGACATTTTACATTTCAATTTTCCTGTTAATATCAATTTTACTACAACAGGTGGGCTTGTCCTCTCCCACTGGCCATTCTGCAGCTGTGATGTGAGGCACAAAGCAGTTTCAAGCTACTGAGGGCACATGCTCAGGGAGAGAAAAGCAGAGAAAGGAGGCAGGACAGCCCAGAGATGCAAAGTTTACAGGAACCAGACCAAGGATCTTTAAATCTGCTTCCTGCTTTGGTTAACTTGCAATCTACACCTTGCATTTGAAGAACACATTTTACCGTATGCTTCTATTGGTTCAGCCCTTAGGCTGAACTTGAGCAGCCAAAAAAATCCTGACAGGCTGAAAACAGATAAAAACCCTACAGATTGTGCCCTTTGGCTCTGAGCCAGTCAAGTGTATGCTCAGCAGTCTTTCAAAGACTTGAGGCATGCTTCTTAGGAAGAAAATCCCTGAAAGTAAAAATTCCTACATAACTGTCAGACTCCAAGAATCATGGGTTGGAGAAAAAAAAGCTGGTGTTGCAAATCTTGCTGTAAACTGGGGGCAGCTGGTAACACTCACGTTGCAGGAACCCAGGTCCCTATTGAGCCTGGATTGTGTTGCTTATTTGTGCTACGGACAACGACCACTACAGCCAATGCCTAGCCCATCTCCATCCATTCAAAAGATAACATGACTGCTGTTAGAAGCCAGTAATGCTGGATTTCTGTCAGTGTATAGGTAGGACTCTTGAAAGACAGCTGGTTTTGGCTTTTAGACGACAGCCAGCGCCCACTGAAAGCCCTGTACAAACAGTTTCTTAGTGAAATGGCTTAGGAGGTAGCCCATCCTGTTCTCGGTGCACACTGCCCTTATCACCAAATGCACGACCACATTGGCAGCATAGCTAAGTTTCAACAGAAAAAGACTGAAAGGCTATGGACACCAAATTCATATCCCACCCTGGAAATTATTTCT
Source organism: Burhinus bistriatus (assembly GCA_013397275.1). Classification (NCBI taxonomy): domain Eukaryota; kingdom Metazoa; phylum Chordata; class Aves; order Charadriiformes; family Burhinidae; genus Burhinus; species Burhinus bistriatus. The sequence continues at coordinate 20,721 of VYXH01011300.1, read as the reverse complement.
GCCTAGCAAAGCTGGAAATAAGAGTTGTGAAGTGCATTGATGAAGAGGGCTGCACAGCTGCTACCCATATTAAACATTTTGGTGGAGGAAACCTCACTCTATAAAAGTCGCTCGTGCCCTAAGCAGCTTTTTCAATGAGGAACTCTCACAGAAATTGCTGGAGCGGAAAAAACATCCTTGCTTAAGGCAAGGGATATATGTTTATTGGAAGTAATCAAAGATCCACTGAAATTCCTTGCAAATTTTCATTGATTTCAGTAGGATGAGATCTTGACCACTTTTGATGGAGAGGAGATGAACTCCATAGGATGGCAAGTCATTTAACTTTTCATATGGTTTAGTGCAGGAATTTGAAGAAGGGCATGCATGTAGTGACATGTAGTCACTGTCGTACTGCTCCCAGCCTCTTTATAGCCTACAAATTAGGTAGAAATCTCAGCTGCTCTCTGATCTCACATGTTGTTTTTGATGCCCAAGTTGTATTACATGACTGAAGAATTCAAACTCATTAACAATTATAAATGAATTAACACAGATACAATGCAACATAAAACAACTGGGGTATAAGTCAGTCTACAAACTTCTTAATGTTAAGTTTCAAAAATCCCAGCTGCCTGTCCACAGTAACATGTCTGGAAAACTCAGTTTTTGCTCTCACCAGTGACAGCTCACAGAACTGGATCCCAATCCTGGGCCTGGTGACCTTTCCTGACCAGATTTCCTCACCTACCCCACGCCTTTCTGAAGTCAGCAGGTCTCCATATGTGTATCAGCAACTGTCCTCTTAGCCTCAACTGCAAAACTGAGCCCAAAGGAAGAAAGAAGGAAAGAAAACACTTCATTTCTGATAAATCAAATAGTCTATCAAACATAGCGAGGAAAGGCCTTGCAGAAATGTATTTATAACACACAGGATATTAAAACAAACAAGTCAGTGATAGAGGGAGAATGACTCGAGCAAGTTCAGTGTCCAAATAATGCATCAGGCTTTGAGTTGGCAAGAACGCTACAGAACCAGATGTAGGCTGTGAATCAGCAGCTCTGGAATGCCAGCACAGAAAGAATGGTAGTAATGATCCAACGAGACACAGAGGCATGCAGAGACTGTTCCAAGACCATTTTAGCAAAGCACATGTTTCTAATATATATATATTCCTGTGATGGTAAAGTAATGCCACAAACACTTATTAGCTTAGTTCCTCAAAGCATTAATTGAGGTCAAAAAGAGTTCCTGAGATCTTGAACAGATGCAATCTTCTGCTAACCAGACATTGAGGCAAAATTTAAAATAAAAAACCCCATGCTTTAGAAAGACCTATTTGCTGGAGGGTGGAGGCAAAATGCTGAATTACTGCTGCTTAGTTTCCAAAATCCAGATTCCGTAGGCTGACTTCTGCTCTGGCTGGCACTACAATGGGCTGAGGAACAAGCAGGGGGGAGCGATCCCATGCTCCCAGCAATCTGGTGCCAAGCACAGGATTCCTTTCAGTGGGTGGGGATAAGAGACATACTGTGGGCAAGAGCAGCATTTGTCCCCAGCTAACTTTGGCTGTTTGCTAAATAGTCTTAGGGAAGATGTGGGTCTAGCAGGAGGGCTTGGCATGTATCCCTACCCTCACCCTGCTGATTGCGCTCTCTCCTTGGCGATGAGGGATGCAGGATTATTGCAGTACCCAGACTTCATTACTAAAGATCTTTTGGACTCTGTGAAAAGACACTTGTACAGGTCAGTGAGAGTCCTTACGTCCTCCTCTTTTCGGCAGTGTCACTCATTTCTTCACTCCTATGAGAGGTGAGGGATACCAAAACACTTTGCCCTCCTTGGTCTATTTGAATCCATAGACCCTGTGCACTCCTAGAGAAAAATCAGATTGGATTCACTAGTGAAAGCAAATGAAGTTTCTGTTTCTGGAAAGAGGAAAAGCACATGACACTGTTGGAAGAATTATCTTTCTTTTCATGAATTAAGCCATACTTCAGGAAATTTTGCGGGGATTAGAATATATCTACTTAACTTCAAATGTCACTGTTTTCGTGATTAATTTTCCTTTTCTTTCATTCTTTATATTGAACAGAAAAAAAATCATTTATTTATAAAATTCTAACAATAACCTTTCCTCCAACTTTCAAAGCAGAAAAACACTTTAAAAGAATTTCTGTTGGTTACCCCTATCAGCTGACTGACTGAGAGTATACCCTGCTCTGCTCAGTACACAAAAAGGCCACTGTCAATATTCAGAAAACACCTCAACACTTCATACAGAAATCACATGAGAGGACCTTCATGGTGACCAGATGGGTCAGTTGGCAAGAGGAGGACTGATAGCGATGGGAAGCTTACTCTGTGTGTGTGTTTATAATTACCACGCGGGCTCCTCAGGATGTTTTTACTTCTTTTTTCTTGTGGCTTTGCTGTCAGCTGTGTCAAACATCTTTATGGCTTCTATAATCTACCTGAAGATGCGTTTTCCTTGAAATCCATTTCAGCATTATGAGGAAGGAATAATCCTATCACCAAAGAAGCAGTAATTGTTTTCTTCTTTCAAGTAAAAATTAGTTGTAGCTTTGATGGGTTCCCCACATTACTTTGGTCAAGTTCCACATAGCAATGCTGAGTTCTTTACAGAGAGCAGGACAGTAACTCTGCTGTTTATGTCTGTGTTAGCAAAATCCCTGGATGTAATTTGGATGAAAAATGGCCAAAAAAACCCCAACCCAACAATATATGATGAGAATTTCTAGTGTTTCATTCTGCTTCTCATCTGAAAAATCCCATCCAGGTTGTTAATGTACTTTACCAGGGACTGTGGTCAGGAGGGGAACATTGTTTTTAGAGGACAATTGCAAAAGCACCGCTCCTTAGACTGGTGCTGTACTGTGCTCTGAGGCACATAGTTAAATTACATTCTTTTCACTCCCACTATGCCCGAACAAAGACTTAAGGGAAATTTAATAATAGTCTGTGCGGGCCTTCTGCACTCGTTGCAATTATAGCTGCAACTGTGTGACTGAAGGGAGCAACAGCACAAGTTTTCTCCCACTGCTAAGGAATCTCAGTCCTAACTTGAAAAGACCACTGGTAGGATGAGGAAGTTATGTCGCTCTTCTGGTCATCCATCACTCGCTGCTGCCCAAGTTGCTTACAGGGGTGACAAAAACGGCAGTTTGGGCGCTGAGGACACCTCTGTGCTGGGGACTGGCCCATTGCTCCTTGCAGAACACCAAGCAAATACCTGGCAGTAATATGCTGCTGCTGATGGGAGGGCTGACCCGAACTGTTTGTAAGAAGCATAAGGTTATGCCTCCCATTGCAAAGCACCTGGGCATTTTAGAAATTCAGAAGGGGGGGGAAGGGGTTGTACTGTTTGAGCATGAAAGGAAACTGCTCAAACCTCTGCCCATTTTTTGTTTCAGTTACTGAATGGGGAGCCTAATCTTTGTCCTGTAACGTAAAAACAAAAGCTGGTTCCTGTTGTACACCTCTCTTCTCATAAAAAACTTGAAATAATGTAAATCAAAATAAATCAATCAGAATAAAGAACTGCCATGTGTATTTCACGTGCAGCTGACCTGCTATGCCCTCTAAATACATACAGTGTGTGATCTTCTTTCATTGCTTGTTTAGGTGATACAGGTGTTTTGCTCTCCAAAGTAAACAGCAGAAAAGACAAACTAAAACAAAATGTGAAAAACCCCAACCAACTCTACGCCTAATGGCTTCTATTTGCAGATCAGGTAAAGCAGAACTGTTGGTAACTGGTTTGGAAAAGCTTATGGGTTTGGATATTATCTCACTGAGCAGAAAATCACCAAGAAATGGAAAAATGAAGGAAGACTTAATTTCTAAAAGTATGAGACCTCAACAAATGGATTCAAATAAGATGATCTGTGTCCTGAACTAGAGATCAGGGGTATGGCTCTGTGTTTGATTCTGTGTTGTGCCACTGGGACTTTGTCTTTGCACTTGTAACCCAGGCAGAGAAATGGCACGCAAGGGAGAAAAGTGCTGGAAAGGCTCATTAATGCCTATGTAAATAGCAGTTCTTGCTTTCTATGGGCACCAGGAATGCCTTTTTTACAAAGATTCGGTGAATACCCAAGCAGCCTCAACACTGAAGAACCCTATATTGCTTTACAAACCTTATACAGACGTACAAGATAAGATTAAAATGCATCTGCAAAATAGCTGACTGATCTGCAGCTAGAATTGCCCTATTAATTAACATTTTGATATTGAAAGGTTTTTTTACATGCGTCCCAAGCTAACTGCCAGCTGTAAAAAGCCAACACTTGGAGTTTGTTGGTGCAAAACACAGTGGATGCAGAGTAAACAGAATGATTATGAGTTTGGCTTAGTCTACATATTCTTTCTTCAGTTTTACCTGGTTACATTCCCAACTTGAATTGCAAGATCATAGATGACAATGATAATTTCACACTGAGCAGCAAAAATGCATGCCCTAAGGAAAACCCAACAGTTTGTAATTTCCAAAACCAATGAAAAAGTTTCTGCACAGGCTCACAGTAGTTTGCACACAATTGTTCATGGTAGATTGTCAGACAGCAGGCAAGCAACATATTGTGAAAACAATATAATACAGTCAGTTGTACAGACCTAATGTTGGTGATTTAAAATTATACAGCTTGCTGGGGCAAATGTTTCAAGTTTTGTCAATGATACATTTGTTCCTCTGACAAAATAATTAAGCATTCAGTTGAAAAGGGTATTTTATTGGGGCAACCTCAGAAATACCGAAACATTTATGACAGACATCCATTGCACTCGTTTGCACAGTTGAAAGGCAAATCTTCTGTCATCTGACTGATTATCTCTGTGACAGCACTGAAGCTCCATTAACAGTATTTGAAAATATAAGCACGTGTAATGTAGTCAAAGAGCTTGAATTTGGGCAGTGTGTCGTCATATGCATGTAATGTTAAGAGGATACTTACTCTTCAGTCATCAAGTTGACTCGCCTAAAAACACAATAGGGCAAAGCAGAAAAAATAAAAAGGGAATTAATTCATTCAAAATAATACTTTCATACTTTTATTTCAGCAAATAAAATTTCCATTGCCTATTCATCAACTTTCGCTCAGCCCCTCCCCCCAGTTCTTTGGGGAATCATAAGCATTGCTGCAGGGTTAAAACTGGACAAAAAGAATCATGGAGATTGTTTGAATGAGGACTATTGAATAAAGATGAATCAGTCTGTGAGTACCTGTTTCAGGAGTCTGATATTAGAATGCTAAACCATTTTCTATCTTCAAATCTTACATCTTGAATTATGTGGAATTCATTATTTTCACTTACAGCTCAATTGCAACATTGAGTAAAAACATTCTCGTACATGGAAAAATGAACTTGAAAAGACTGCAGAAGTTTGCAAAATGCTGACACTGCTCTTCTATCTAAATTTAATTTTGACTGCACATGCTGAGGGTTTTATCATTTGAGTCTAAATTATTGAAACACATTAAATGATAATAAGGACCATTTCATAAGGTTTCATAAGCTGGAGCTTAAGAAAACAAACTGTGTATTTAGAGACAAAAGAAAATAGCAAAAATGTCCCCTAACATAATGTATGGTAGCTTATTTTTCATGCCATTGTCTCTATTGTCCCTTCCAAAAAAGATGATCACTCCGATACCCACATAAAACAATATATAAATTAAAATGAAAACTGTATGCTGTGCTCTGCCAGTAAAATGTCTGATTTTGATTGTTGCAAAGTGTCAATTAAATACATATAATACACCAGTAGATCAAATTTTTTAACCCTGTGTGGGTAGATAATGTCAATAAACAATTCTGTGCTTAGGTGTCCTGGTTTGATGTAAAACATTTCTGTTCTGTAATTTTACTTTGCAGTTAAGCCTCTTCTAACTAACTGAACTTTCAGAAATTAACAACATGTTGTGCAGAAACTGTTCACTCTCAGAGCGGTAAGACCGATGTTCACAGTTGATGCCAAGCAATGGGATGCAGAGAGGCTCTTGCTTATCCTTATTGCTATAACAACCAAGGCCAGCCAACTTTGCTACTTGCTTCATTGGAGGGTTGGAAGCGGAAAAGCGTAGAGGGGTCACACCTGCGGGGAGGAGCGGACAGGACAGGTGACCCAAAACTGACCAACAGGGTATTCCATCCCATCTGCCTCATGCTCACTATAAAAGCTGAGGGATCAAAGGGTCGGCTCTTTTTCTTCAATGGCCGGCGTCCGAGGAGGACTCTGTCTGTTCATCTGCCTTTGATCCTGATCCTGAATCCAGATCCGGAATCCAGTTCCCGTCCATCACTGAGTCCAGTCTGGTACTTCCCCAGTGCCTGCTCGTGATATGATCATCATCCTGGGAGCTCGATACTGTTTTGTATATATTGTATATATTTCGTTGGGATTTTTTTATTATTTTATTAATTTATTAATATTTTCATTAAAGTAGTTTAGTTTTTTCTAAACTTGTAAGTCTTTTTCTCTCTCTCCCTCCTCTCCTTGGAGAGAGAGGTGGGGGAGAGCATCTGTCATTCGTTTTCATTGGCCAGTCCGGCCCAAACCACAACATTAGGATTTGTTTTCATTCAACTAACTCTATTAATGATTCAATTTAACATGCATTCATTGATAATAATATCTGTGTTCCCACCTGGTGGGAAAAAGACATAACAGTCCATTACTGGCAGGCTGTTTAGTCAATCTGTAAAGGATTCTGTTTTGAAGCTGATTGTTCATTACTTTTCTTTCAAATATACTACAGGCAGTTGCCAAATTTGTCTCTTTGACATAAAAGTAAAATGTTTCTCTAAAACATTTAAAAGGCCGGTTTCAGTTTTGGGTTTTTTTAATAGAGAAAGTGCAATAATAGGGCAGATGGAACAATTGACAAGTCATGGCACAGGGGGAGGAGGGAGGGGATGTACGTACGTGCATGCTGGAAGTACAATTATCACAGAATCACAGAATAGCTGAGGCTGGGAGTGAGCTCTGGAGATCATCTAGTCCTACCCTCCTGCTGATGTCCTGCGCCTTTCGCTATGTACACAAATACAGCTTCCATATGCTCATAATTCATGTCAGAGTCTAATCAGCCCTTTCAGAGGGCTAACGACAGAGCTCTTACAGAGAGTACTTCAGCACAAAGTTTGAATCAATAACATTTTAATGGATTCTATTTGATCTTTGCAAAATACAGACAGAGAGTGAATCTGATTCTACGTCATTTGAACGCTTTCCTTCAAATGAGTGCCAAATACAGCCTCTCCTTTGGAAAAACTGTTCTAAAAAGTGTACTAAATATGTGCATCACATCTGAGACTACCACGTAATTAAAAAGGGTGTTCTGAGACTGATGTATTGCTGTTATAGGCAGCTTTCTGGAAATCTCCTTGAAGTGGATTCAAATTTACAGACGAGAACTCTGTGAGTAAATTTAAGCATCTGAATAAAATTCCCCTACTTAAGAGCCCAACTCAGTATTCATCCTACCTAAGCTTTAGGCGTCTAGGATTTGGGTGTCCAAAGCTAAGTTAGTTTACTTGCCCTCTTTTAGAGTCAACAGAAGGTACGTGGGCCTCTCCAAAGGGCGACTTATCTGACCTATCTTACAATGACGTAAATCACCTTTTGGGATATTTAAGTTTGTCCATAGACTGTAGGAGGAGACTAGGAAGACCAGACTAGATGCTAGACTAGATTCAAGATGCTCATGGCAGGTTAGGTGAAATCTGCTCTAGGTTTTAACTGTTCTAGATGTTTAACACTCTAAGCAGCCTCCAGGCAAGGTCAAAAGAAGAACATAACACCTCTCTGGCAGACTGAACTTCTGCTTTGCCCAGTCAAAATGCTGAAGAGATTCTCCTGGACACCAAGCAGATTACAGACCGTGAATACCAAGGTTCCTATATACTATGGTATATGATGTTTCCTTAGGCAATCTGTTTTCCCTCGATATTTCTCCAAAAAGATGTATTAGCAGAACACTGTTCCCACAGATAAAAGATGACTACTTTCTTAGCTGGGCTGTTTTTCCTTTGTGGGAGCAAAATAATCTGGAGAAATTAATAATCAATTAACCAGTTGACAGCAACTTTGAAGTCTTGTTTATATGATTTTGTTTATTTTAATGTTGAACCTTGAGAAGAGATCAAAGCCATGAACACCGGTAATCTCATGGGAAGCCTGTCTGAAGCAAACCAAACCTTTGCCCCTTTTTCAGTGTTCTCATTAAGTTACATAAATATACTTGCTAGCAATGCAGTAAATTCTATTGACCACATATAGAAAGGAACAAAATTCATCTTATTACCTAACACATAATTACCATGTCTAACAGGAATAAAAAAAGGCAAAATTACTTTTGTCATTTGTGTTTGCAGAAAAAATCCTTACAGACAAAGAAATGGATTTGCTAAGTAAAAATGTGTCATGTTCAGGTAATTTCTCAGAACAGAAATGCTAGTTAAAGTAAAAAACTTCTATGCATCAGAACACCTTGGTATGATGATCTTGCTATATTTTCATTAATACATATGAAATTTTCTAAAAAAGGTTTCCTCTAAAATCATGTATATCTCATAAGGCCTTCAGTGATCTTAATAAAGATTTATATCACTTTGGATTTTTTAGGTAATTCTAAAGTGATGCAACCAGCATGCTAGTACTTGTCTTTTTTAAAGACCAAGTCATGCTCTTGAGCTGTGAACTACAGGAAAGGCAATGCCTGCCTCCCAGGGAAAGAGCTGTGCCACTTGCCACATCTACATGCAAATGGAAGAAAGCAAAAATGTACTTTGTACTCAGAACAAAGACCAGCTCTTGTTACACATTCAACATCTACAAAATGCTCAGCTGAGATTTCTCAAGACATCTTTTATTTGGCCAAGAAAGAAGAGTCCTAAGCTGTTCAGAGTTACAAACGGCCCGCGTTCCAAGCTTACAACCACTGCTTCTCATTCCCTGGATTCAGATCTTAGCGCAGTCTAGAACATAGCAACAGAGGACTGAAAAAGACTGCTTAGGTCACTGAATGATGTCCCAGGCAATCCAAGAACCACTGCAACAGATATTTAGTCTTAAAGGAACCATAAAACTACTCCATGAACGATCCCATACCTGAGTGCACCCTACTCCTGATTGCCTGTACACCTGAGACACAGAGAAAAAGGACAAAAGCTGTACCCCTGATGTACCATAAGAATGCAGGAGTGACCATTTCCCAACATCCTTACAGCCGAAAGAATTGGAAGCAAATTGACCAAAAGATCCTAAGATGTTCTAAGAGCTTCTAACACCAGAAGCAGCAGCAGCGCATCTCACCAAGCACTAGGCCCACCACCCCAACTCGCATAGCGAAGCAACAGAAGTCCTGTAATGGGAGGCTAAAACATTGCAAACACATAGAATCTCCTCTCTAACAAGTGTTTGGGTACCAGGCCTCCTAATAAATTGAATACAAAAGAACAGTTATCTCAAGCTTTAATTCTAACTTCAGAGTCATTCTTATCTTGCTTTGTGATCCCCATCCATAAAGTTATCAACCTCCATCTTAAAACACTTTGAGTTTCTTATAACAGTGTACCATTGTTGTCTACCTTTTCCCAGGGAAATCTAGCCGTGGGGAGTACAACAGGAATCTAATGCATTTTTCTATTAAAACAACATGAACTTTTGTGTTAACCCTTACATTATTCTGCTAAATATTACACGTCTAAAATAACAGCAGCCAGTGCTGGTTCCTGTAGACCAGGCTGTACCTTCCAGCAGCGGAAGTAGGACTGCTGTGTCTGTAATCAGTGTAATCTGTAATCCTTACACAGAAAGGACAGCTGCTCCAGCTAGTCAATTCATGCATAAAAGACTGATACAATTAACCTTGCAAATCCTAGATTAAATGCAAAACACATACATGCACCATTTTTTTTCAAAGCGTACTAGGTCTGGTGGTCACATATGCCACTGTAAACCATGAGATGCTGATAACATTCGAGAGGGAAGATTTCCAGCAATTGTAAAGGGATTAAAGAAGTGTTATTTCCTCTTTCATTTTTAAATGAATTTGGGGCATTATATCTGCTCTGGAGACTCAGTCATCAGTACTTAATTTTATTAACAGTGAGAAATATATATATGATTTGAATATCACACATAAAATACTGATAGTATATTTACAAAGTAAATATACATACAAATTATTTACTTCTGAATAATGACAAACACACATAACAATAGAAGTGGAAATTTTCTGCACTACAATGACTTCAGCATATTCTTAGCGCTGTTGATGATATCTCTGAAAACAGGAGGAATTAAACTATTGAAAATGGAAAACACCAATATTGCTGACTTGGAAGTAAAAAGGAAGATTATGTTGATAAGGCTTAGAATTAACAGGCAAACAAAGATGGCATTCTATAACAGAAACTCAGAAGCGTCCGTTTCAGGGAAAATGCTTGAAAAAGGACCCTGATATCCATACAGATATTTGTTACAAGGCTGCTGACTCTGACCAGAACAATGTAAACTGGGCCTACACCATACAAGAACCGTTGATGTCTCATACTGGAAGTTTGACGTTAACTCAATTAATTTCAAATACACCTTCACTTTAGAAAATACTCTGAAGAACTTTAAAGTCTATCTATAAAACTCTTTTATAAGTTATTCTAAAAGTATTTCACTGATTATGATGAGTGAAAGTATTTCCCATCAAAGTTTCATTTAAGTTTTTTCCAAAGATTTTAAATTTGCCTGTATCAAGACACTCCTCCATCCCTTTGGGAGCTAGTATCAACACAAGATGTCAGTACTGGAAGGAAAAAAACATGATACTCCTTATGCAAATGAAATTCTCGCTGTAAGAATTTCAGTTCTGAACAGGCTACAAAACCAGTGCTCATCTTTCTACACTGCACACTTTGAGTACACATATATATATATATATATATGTATATACACCTCACATAGGTGAACAGTAGCCAACCTGGATACCTCTACTGATCTCAGTGTGACAGCACGAGGTCCATGCAGACCAACTATCCAGCTGAGCCATGACCAGGTAGAGGTCTGGTGGATGAGAGGCCACACAAGGCTTCAGATCTCCAGTGGCTTTAATAACCTTTTACAGGCTGGTCTGCCAAGTTGCAGCGGACAATGAACCATCTGCTTCAGTTTCCTCCCTCACATCTCCCAATCCTCACATACTCTTCAAGGGAAACCTTTAATCCCACATCGTTGAACCATATTCAGAGGAATGGAGGGATCTATCACCCATGCGTGCTGCTTGTTAAATGCTCGGCCAGCGCAAAGGGCACATAGAAAATTCTAATTTTGCACACGTTATGCTATGTAAGTTCCAGGTGCTACAAGGGGCACTGTTTCCCATTTTAAAGGAAAAAAAAACTTATTGAAAACTTTATTATGTTTCCTTCCCTTTTAGTTGGTGGCAAGTCTAATGCTTTTTGGGGATTCAAAAATGGAGACTATACCAACTGAGGAATCCATTTCCTTATTTTTCCATCTAAGTACAAACCTTGTCTTTAGAGCTGTAATCAAGGAAGGAAACATTCTTTGCCAGGAATGATGATACTATTGTTTCTGAAAAAGATGCTTATGGACAAATCAGAATACAATTTAAGAGGCGTGGGAATCACAAAGGCAATTTCAGTTCCGCTATTCCATATTTTCTCTTTAGTTCTGGAAATGCTTTACAATGTTCTCCAAACAATTAGGAAAACAATTAGGTCATTGATGTCTAGTGAAGAAGAACTTAGAAGTACAACAGTTAAAAGGATGAACTGCTTTGAAGATGAATCCATGTCTTCTTAATATCAGAAACAAAAGGGTTTTCATAAATTGTTCTCTCTGTTCTTTTGTCTTTGCCCATGTTATTCACCATTTTGGTAGGCATCATGACAGAAGTGATTCTTCCAGATGATTTGATAGCTGAAGTGATGCCGTAGAAAGCATTGTGGCAACTCTGGGAGAAAGAGAAAAACTCGATCCTGTCATCACTACCAGAAAAAAGAGGAAAGGAAAGCCATGAGCAGAGGGAAGGACAGATAAACAAACAGCGGCAAAGTCACAAAAATCATGGAACGCAAAACCAATGATCTTTAATGCTGTGAAGGTACTTAAGGAAAAGAGAACTAAATATAATTAAAGCAAGGGGCAAGAAAGACTATATTAGTAGCTATGCTTTTTTGTGAACTGCTTGAGATGCCTGCTGGACATTGGAAAAGCAACAAATATGTCAGGGAAAACCACTACAGGGCTGGATAGACAGGATATGGCTGTATAAAAGCTGAAAACTGACCACCTACATGAACGAAATATGGATGTGATGGAAGTTTACTTAGGATGACAAAAGCTCTTTAGATGTTGCCAGAAAGTGATTAGTACCTGTCTCATCCCTTACCTGATTTTCTTTTCTTTACTCAGCCACTCCTTAGTGTGCTAAATCAGCACTTTAGCACCAAACTTTCTGAATAACCACAAAGAACTGCTGCTTTCCCACGCAGTAACTCCATGTCGTAAGATCTGGCAAATATCCAGATTTAAAAAAAAAGACAGACTTTTACTAAACATCTTGAAAAGCTGATGAAATCTCTCTTCTGTATCCTGTGGACAGCATGGAGCTGGATGAAAATATGACTCTAAGGAGATGGAGAAAATGGTATGAATTGCACTGTGGCAAATACATGTGCATGCATGCACACACACACCCCGCTCCCTTCACTTATGGCAGCTCTCCAGCTAATGAAGACTCAAACTTTTCTGCATGCAAGGCACACATCCATTTATGGGAAGATGAGAAGTCAGGATGGTGAGTCTGCATGAGGTCAGAAGGAACTTAATATAAAGGGCTGATTTTGAAGCACATTCGCCCCACCCTCTCACCCCCTGTGAATGGTTTTTTTACCATTGCCAGAAAAATTTCTTCAGCATACAACTTGAAAAAGCACTTTCAGCCTCATAGTTTCAAACTGAACTCTGAAAGTCAGCTCTGTTCTGCGTATCTCATGTGCTGTCACCAACAATAAACGTCACAATTGAGGTAATTCTGTTGATAAAAGAACTAGAAAAAGGTTTGGATTCCTCTCCTCCAGCATTATTTCTGCAGAGCGTATAAAGTAGAGATTCATAAAATATATGTTTACCGATAGATTTCAGACATGATTTTGAGTATAAGCATGTTTCAAATTTGCTGAGTAAAAAGCTGTGTATGGTCATCTTTCTAAACAGAATGACATTGAAAAAATAAATATGGATTTTACAATCACTTTGTGTGTGTGTGCATGGTGCGTGTGTGTGTGTAGTGACTCTGAAAAACACCGTTTCCTTCAACAGTCATAGACCCCGATGTTTTTTGATGTGTGAGCTGGACAAAAAGATCTAGCCAGGTATAATTTTTTGGAACAATATCAGTGGGAGGCAAACCCCATACATCTTAAACTGATTCTGTCTTTAATTTTCATTGGCTGACAGAAGCGTGACAAGCTTGGCCAGTTAGCCACAAGAATTAATAAGCAATAAGGAAAGCAAGATGCTAGCTCTGTTCAAGCAAGCTTTTTAGGTCTTTCCCTAAGAAGTCAACTAGACCTTCCCAAATATTAATATGTTTTGAGCTTTAGATTTTGAAGAAACATATGAAAAGATGGGGTTTGAACTGCTACATTTGGGTAGTGGTGGTGTTTATGCCTTTGTACCTGTAAATTCAAATTCAGAAAAAACCCATGAATTCAGACAATTTCTTTGCAAATACCCAATGAACTACTCTTAATGATAGTGGAGGCAAAATTGTCAGAGAAGACTCCAGAAGCTCCATAAAAAGGTTTTTTGAATCACTGCACATAAGACCTTGCTGAATCACCTGCACAATTTCAAGAAAGACAGAAGCTCTCAAGAAAAAAGACCCAGGGATTTGTTCCTCCACACTCAAGATAGGACATTGCATATGATTTCTGACACCCTTATAGCCAGCTGTATGAGACCGCTGGAGACACTGGGATGTGCTTTAAAGTACACAACATATATGACACTAATGTATTTTGATAGATAACACATATCATATAGATATATGATCATAATACACAGCTTGACATTTCCTTATCATTCAGCCTACTTTCTCTTCTCTCCTTTCTCTCAGTCTGGGCTCTGAAGGAAGACAAATTAGCTATGACCTAACCTGGATTATATTAGTGTGCTGATTTTTGGCACATTAAAGCACTTAGATTAATAAAGCAAGGTGATCTATATAACATATGAATGAGGAGTTGTGACTGACACTTTGAAGGATGCACAATCTTTGGATCTATTGTTGAGTGTAAAGTTCACAATGTAACTTGTGTCCCCTGAATTTTTTTTACATTTACAAGTGAAGAAATGAGCAGGGCTATATTTTCCAATGTAAATCTTTTGTCCACACTTCTGTTACTTCCAGGCAAGATTACGGGGTGTTACGGTTTGAGAAACCCACAACAATTTATTGTTGTTTAGATGATTATTCTATCACCCAATTGACCCCTCCCCACCCAGGAAGGGGGAATCAGGAAGAAAATGAAGAAACCCAGCGGCTGAAATATAAACAGATTAAATAGAATAAGACTAAATGATTAACAGTAATAACACTAAAGAACCAATAGCGATCCCGATACCAGTCTAAAATATACAAGGATTATAGTCAGCCCATTGTATCAGTAGGAAACCATGCACTCCCAGCAGTGGACAGTAAATGTCAGACACTGCGAGTGCTACAGCTTTGGGAGGAAGGGAAGGGCTCAGGGGTCCAGCACCGGCACAAGAAGTTCTCTGCATCACCACCATCAAGGGAGAGAGCTTCACAGCAAACTTACTAATTTATACTGAATGTGACATTCATGGTATGAAATAATCCTGTTCGCCAGCTTGGGTCAAGCACCCGGGTCTCGCTCCTCCTCATCCCTGCACCCAGTGAGCTCAAAAACACTGAGACCTTGAAACCCACACACCATAGCTGCCTACAAAGTAAATATTTTCACAAATTCAGACACTAGAGTCTTCTAAAAGTACAGTTCTCACAAGCATTAGAAAAGAAGTTAGTCCTGTGTCACTCAAACCAGGACACTGGGATACACTTTTTCAGAAGAGCAGCAATCCTGCAGCAGAGGAAAACAAAACTGAAAACAAACGGGGGGAAAAAAGCAACTCTAAAATGAAGACAAAGAAAAATGTTGCATTCTGAATACACTGGTGTTACATAATAAAGGCTGACTTCCATTTTGCACTTCAGGTAAGGACCTAGTCTCTGCTTTCTAGGAACTGCTAGTTTCACCACTAGCTAAGTATGTCGCAGAATGATCATCTCAGTGGGATTTCTTGTAACTTCTGGATGCAACCTGTGATGCAAAGTAATGATGTTCGTAGCCGTCAGTGGTTTGAAATCGGGCTGTTGTGAGACCACCACTCCTGTCAATACCATATCTTTACGGTTGGATCAGCCAACAATTTTGTGCCCTTTTTAAACATTTGGATGCTAATTTTTGCAAAACTTGTCCAGTGCATAATTTCTTTGTCTTTTAAAAAGCCTGGAAATTTTTCTATATTACACCATACTGGCATCAATTTTGTTCTGCAGCACTTAAGTCAACTCTTTTCTGGAGTACCTCAGTTACCGCACACTCTCATGATTGTACTTTAGGTCCATTGCCCCTGCCCCTTTCACCAACAAAGCATATGGTAGCTATAGGGTGGTGTCCCTCTGCGTATGCACTGTCTGAGCTTCACCTGCTGTGCCGAAGGGTTCCTCATCCGTTTCTTGACAGTAGAAAGTGAGGGATCTTAGATCTCATTCTTGATGCTGAAGGAGCTCCTGCAGCAATCACAAACTTTTCTGCCTGGTTCTTTTATGTCTGCAAACTTCCACTTTGCCTCTTCTATCCCAACTACTTTTCTCGATTCCTTCTGCGAATAAAGCATCTTCCTTCTTGAGTTCAAGGAAGTTATGCTCCCTGCCTTCAGCTCCAGCTCCCAGATCAAACAGATAGAATGCAAAAGGAGAACCTGCTAAATCCCTGTTGCCTAGACATGGAGCAAGTTCATTTATTCAGTGATTCATATATATACATTAGTCACAGACAGTAGCTGTGATGGGATGGAGGTTTTACCTCTAGTAAAAGCTTCAGCAGGACTTTAAAGAATATGTCCATATGAGGTTTTTTTCCCCAAGTCTTGAGTAGTTTTAGACAATCAAAAGCAGAGCCCTGACATGGGTTTCCCCACCAAATTTTGATCCTCAGGTTCTCTATTATAACTCCCACATGAAACGGTTCTAAGAGTTTTCCTTTAGCAACAATGGCAAGCAATGCATATTTGATATCACTCTTCAAAACATCTAAACAATTTTTTCCACAACTATAAAAAAATTGCTTCAGGCAGGCACCCAGCAAGCTAAGATACAATCCAGTGGTGACTGCAATAAGGGTTATAAACAATGAAAAGCAACTGAGAATAGTGATTTATGATAGGATGTTTCAGACAACAGATGCCAGATGTTTTTAATAGTTAAAAATATAAACAAAGTCCAAAAGTATGTTCCTTCTTCAAAGAGAATTCAGAGTCAATGCTTTAGGTAGTGAACTGACAAAATGTTTGCATGAATTTGCACAAATTAGCCGAAATAAACATCTAAAATGAGATATTAGTCCCAGAGCTTGGTTTTGCTTTTAATTAGTCTAACACTGTTGGAAATAACTAAATATGATCTTCCTGATTAGCGTCAAACTACAGATTTTTTATGCATTTTCAGTTAAAAAGTAAAAATAAAACTGATTTTTAGATTTAGTCATATTTTTGTCACGAAGAAGTTAATGTGTATCAGCAGATGCATCCTCAAAGTATGTTTCATCCTTCTAGTTCACATAAAAGCCTAAGCTTGACTGGGACAGGAGATACATTCCACATCATACGGTTTGCTAGAGTGAAAAGAAGCTTTTTAATTTTATAACTGAATGAGAGCTTCGGACAATGTAGTTGGACTCCAGTAGTATCTTACACCACAAAACTCCATCCACCAACCTGCTAATCTCAACAATTTACCACGTTACTGAGTTCCTCAAGCTGAGTTGACCAGACACAGTCTGTTGGTAAAGAGACTTTAAAATGTATGTGAATAAGCTGTTTGAACCATAAAATTTTGTTACTTTTAATTATGCTTGTCCAATGTCAGGCAATGATGCTATACTTCATAAATCATCTTAATAGCCTTTATTTAAAGAGAATGTTACAAGCAACAAAGAATTTTGTTCAAGGTACACCATATCTGGCAGATTAATCACTCTTTTGTCCTACAAATTGACTTGCGAATTCAGAATAAATTTGACCTGGAATGCAGCTTAAATTCTCAGAAGTCGTGTGCTATATTTTTCTAGTACATTGCACACTAAAATGTGAAGAGCACTTCTGTTTGCATTAGGAACACTGAATGTCAACAAGTACTGTCAACTGATGAATCTCAGAATTTAATTGTTTAAAGGGCAGAAGGAAGCAGCTTTAATTTGCTTCCCCACAAACACCTGGTTTGAAGATTTATTCAAATATGTAATATTTTTTATGACCAAATCAAGGTCGCTTTTACTCTGCTGGAACAATTTTGATGGTTAATTACATTGTTATCCAAATATAGTTTCACTGTAAGGCTCCAGTTTGCCAATTCCCTTTGCTTAACATGCTTTATTGCTAGGAAAGACTGGAGATCTCAAGGAGCTATAAATCATGAAAGAATTTCTAGAAGTTTATTGCACAGATCATAAATGGGAAGAAACATGGTTAGTGAACTAACAGACACAAATTCATTAGATAAACTACTTTTAATAAAATACATTCGTCTTTACTGACTTATTTGTCAGATAAAGAAAACGTAATTGATTTATATGATCATACTAGGCTTAAATACCAAACAGAAAGATACACTGTTTATGACGACTGATATATCATTTTCTCTCGTTACAATAGATTAGTTTTAAACAGTCTTTCATCCTAAATGACAAAAAATGTATGCTACAGACATCATTACATAGCAATATAGAAGACAAGAAATATATTTCCAACTGGCAAAGAAGGACTATTTTGTAACTGTGACTACATGGGAAGCTTACCAGGATGTTTGGTCTCTGCCCTGTTTTCAAGAAAGTGACGCCGCATCTTTAAACACAAGTCCTCAAGGCTGCTGTTTTGACACATGTTAGCGCGAACAGAGGTAACATACTGCCCTACTTAAGCACACTGCATCATTGTGTCAGACTTTAACTAGGACATGTGAAAGAATGGTTGCTGAGTATTTTGAACAGCAGATCAGAGAAAAGAAACTTCATGACAGAATGCCTGAAACAAATATGAAAGCATGCATGTTCAGTTCAGCAGAGCTCGCTCAAGTAAGGGCTCCACAGC
This sequence comes from Burhinus bistriatus, assembly GCA_013397275.1. Lineage (NCBI taxonomy): Eukaryota > Metazoa > Chordata > Aves > Charadriiformes > Burhinidae > Burhinus > Burhinus bistriatus. The sequence continues at coordinate 2,299 of VYXH01011300.1, read as the reverse complement.
CAGTATGAGGGATAGTCAGTCAGATCTCCTATTAGCTTGCACAGAACCAACAGCTTCGAAGTGGGTAGTGTCTTCTACATAGCTCACACATGCTGACATTTTTTGTTTCAACATACTTAAAATGAGTTAAAAATTACCTATGCATGTGTCTGTGTTGTCTTTGTGGAGTGTCTGCTGTTTGAAACATTGAAAAGGTAAGCAAACACAATCATTTATTTTCTTGAGAATCATGTCATTATGAGGTTTCTTCCCTTACTGAGATGTTCTTATATTGGGTACTATATGTCAGCAAGTGTAGCTAATGATAGAATCATAGACTCATAGAATAGTTTGGGTTGGAAGGGACCTTTAATAGTCACGCAATGCACAGGGACAAGGATACATCCCCTTTGCTAATAATTAATAACTAGAAATTTCTTAAAAAGATTGGGGTAAAGGATGTCTCATCAGCTGAAATGGACTTCTGGGAGTAATAATCATTAAGTTCATTTTGCAGCTAACATTTCTTTTTTCTCCTGTATGAAAGCAAATTAATTGAAAAAGTAGTAAATAATTTACACAGTTTTCATAAAAGTAGTAACCTTCTATCATAGGAAATCTGTGAGGATCCAAATCCAGCTGCTGTATAAGAACGTTCCTAGCCATAAGCATGTGAATAATCCCAGAAATAGTTGTTAGATGCATTTATGTGTCTTGCTGACTGTAATACAAATTAATAATTTCTAAATTAGCAATCAACAAAAATATGCTAACATGAATAACAATTATATTTAAAGCACTTTATTGAAAACACAGACAAACAGAACTGTATAGACAGATGTCTCTATGTATCATATGCTAGATGTTGTAGAGCAGCACTGCACCTTCTAAAGACTGAGTATGTATCTTGGCTTTACCAGACAACTATTTCCACATATACTGATAGGTGGGGAGGTGTAATTATTGCTGCCCTGGATAAGACAGCACAGTCCTGCAGAATTTTTAACCACAATGGAAAAATAAACTTGTTACAACATGAGCTCAATTTAGAAGACTTAGCTTACCTCATAAGATAAACTAGGCACAAAAATATTTTTTGTATTACTGTGTGAAAAGAAGCTGTACATGAAATTAGATTATTAGGTAATTCTGTCATGTGGAGTAGTTCTGAAGCAGTATTCACCTTGCGCACCTACCCTAAGTGACAACAAACCACTGAAATCCTTAAACCGAGAAGGGTCTTGAAAATGGAGGACACCTGATTTCAGATGGTCTGCATTAAAATTCACAATCTTTTCACGTTTTTTAATGAAAAAGAGAGTACTTTTAAGGGAAAGACATTATTATTCTGAGTCATTCTGGTCTACTAGAATTTACTAATTTAAGAGAAAGGCTCCCTATTTTTTTCATTAACTTCAAGGCTATTTGAAAAATTATCAGTACAAATCATGATTTCTGTCAGGAAGCAGACTTAACTTAGCCAAGCTGCAAGTTTTTACTTTGTCCCAGGTTGAAAGTTCATACCTGGATGTAAGAGGTACAGTGGTAAACCTGTGAGACTCTTGAGAATCTCCGATCAGAATGGCTTACCCGACATTTTTTATCTAGATACAGTCCATAAGTTTTGATTGACCGGAATTAGAGCTCCGGGGAAAAAAAAAAATAAAACTTGCAACAAACTAAGCTTAAAAAAAATACTGTGCAGACTCTTTTTTTTAAATTGGGATGAGGAGGTGGTGACAGACTCCTTCACGGGAGGTGACACCAAAAGCTGTGGGCTGTAGTGCACCGGGATCGCCACTCGCCCAAAGAACACTGCCTGCTTCCCAGCTCCAGGAGACACGCAGGCAAAGAAAATACTGACAGTTTCTCGACACCTGTGGAAAAAAAGGAATAACGGAGGTTTCTATCTCGACGGTCTGCTTTAAGCCTTTACCTCACGCCCGGCCTCTCAGGTTCTAGGCGCACTTACAGAACTGCTCTGGTCGAGCGTGCAGCTGGTGAGCGGGCCGCGTCGCGACCGCCATCAAGGCCAGCGGGAGCCCGTCCCCGGCCGCTCGCCAGCCCGCCCCCTCAGGGGTGGGAGGGAGGTGTGATGGGGAGCGGCCCGGCTACCGCCCCCGCCCCGTCAGGGGTGAAGCGGCTCGACCACCCCCCGCCAAGGCGGCTGGGCGAGGTCTCATCCCTCCTTGCAGCACCGTGGCCGAGGTTAACCCCAGCCGTGTAGCCGCAAACCCGCTCCGCTCCATGCGGAGGGGCCGCGGGAGAGGGGAGGAGGGCTGCACCAGGTCCGACGGGCAGAGGGCGGGACGCGGCCGCC
>VYXH01011297.1:454158-464927 GCA_013397275.1 Burhinus bistriatus | reverse complement strand
TAGGCTAGCCTCTCTTTCATCCACCTCTCCATTTATATGTTTGTATGCATTAGCTTTATGGATGTGGATGTTCTTCCATTTTCCGTGCACGTGTAGGACTTAAAAGGGGCACCCGCTGACTCAATAAGTCGTGCGATATTAAGAGATCTTCGATCTCAGCGGTTATAAACTGCGGTGTGTGCATTTGTGTAAGTGTGTGTGTGTGTGCGCACACTCATATGCTTTGTTTATATGTACATACATTAATCTGAAATCTGTGCTTTGCTCTCATATGTATACGTATTGGTTTGGGATACCTTATTGTAAGTTAGTGTGTATCTTGTCATCTTCGAATCTGTAATCAAGTCGCTGTTCATTTATTTAGTTAAATCACTTTGCAAATCTTTAAATCAGTTAATGATTAAGCGCTGCTAAAAGTCAATCTCTTGGTCTGCCTCAAATCACAAATAAAACTGAACTGCTGCTAAATCATAACTGTATCTGATACTTCCATCCCGCGACAACGTGGTACACTGCAATCAGCACTGCCCAAAGCCAGCGTATGCAGCAATATGAGTCACCTTGCTTCAACAGGGTTTCATCTGGTGCAACTGCAATACAGCTGGGAGCAAAGTTTTCAGGAGAGAAACACTCCTTCGGATGACAAAGCTGAGGAGTATTACAATGCTGAAACTTTCCACAGCCTCTGCAATGCATAGCTTGTCATTACTGGAGGCAACATTTAGTCTTCACAAAGGCTAACAAGGAGTACTACTACTTAGCATAAAGGCAAAGGGTCATCTTTATTTAGTAGGATTTTAGAACATATTAAATGCCTTGTCACAAAGCAGAAAGAATATACAGGAGACTTCTACTGAAGAACTTGTGAACAATGTCCAGATACTTTGCTTAGTTGTTGAGATAACTTAGTGCGAGCCTGTCAGGTAAGGATTTTCTTGCCCCCCTTTGGATTTACTCATATTCACAAAAAAGAAGACATTCACAAACATTCTCAAGGAAACATTCAGAAGGATGAGTTCATCCAGTATCAGATCACTGGGGTATCGATTCTAGCCCACCTTTGGCTTCTTCAGGTATAACATAACAGGAAAACTTGAAAAAAAATCCCATTCTGAAAATGTTAAATTCATTGAGCAATGGTATTTTGAAGCTTCTTTGGTTTTTTAACATTGGCTTGGACATCAGATTTCTTGTGCATTTATCAGCAAGTGCAAAAAGTTAAAAGGTTGCTCTTCTAAAGCATCCCCCCACCTTACCTGACAGTCCTCCCTCTACTATTCCAGCAGCTGCAAACAAAAGGGTCCTTCTGTAATACTGCAACAGTTACCTATTCTGTTCTGCAGTGTTATGACAACTAAGAGCCCACCTTCTTCTTTGATGTCTATTGACAAATTATTTTCAGGTATATAAAATACTAATTTTCTCTGTAAAGTACTTAATACCTGTCAAAAAGAGATTACTGACCGAACTTTCCAGAGAACCTAAGCTTCTCACACAGCTGCAGGATAAGCTTTCAAAACACCACCCAGGTTACATGCTTTTAAAATACCCCTCAGATTTGGTCAGCCTATTGGACAGAATTCTCTATTTTCCTTTCTTTACAAAAAACACATCCAAGTCTGGATATTTGTAACCTATGGATCTGGCAAGTTTGTCCTAGCTGTCTAGTAGATGTTACAAGTCATTTTAATGCTGGCACGTCAGGCTTCAGTGTTCTTTATTAAGGAGAGCCACAAGCTCTATTGATTCAGGAAGACAGTATTTCAATTGTTTGTATTTAACATTTTCAATGAAACCACAAGTAGAAATTAAATTTTAAAAGGCTATACTTTCCTGTTGAGGCCAATCTGCTAGAGATGATACACCAGCCATAACTGATGTACACTGAACTTCCAGACCATCTCTTCAACTAATTCAAGAATACTGTTGATTTTAAGGGAGTGGCATGTAATTCTTACACAATTAGATTATTATCTTCATACAGATTAAAATCTGATGGAAGTAGAAAGCAAATTCAAAATAGAATGGGCCAGAAGACAGGGGGAATACAGGATGAAGTAAGAGACGCAAGAGAAGAGTCTGTTTCCAGAACGTACCAATCGCCTGCCCCTGAAAAAACAACTTCTACAACAGAAGCTACAGAGAGTAAGGGCTTTAGGGGCAGGGGAAGAAACAGGACTGGAGGAACTAACACAATCAAAACATAACCATGTATCAATTTTTAACAGTATTGTCACCAGTGTCTACACCATCTCAAAAACAGACTTAGGCAGACTGGTTCTATTCTTTAGCATGTATCTAGAAGGTTGAAGGTACTCATGCTTCCATACTTCTGTGAAATATTTTGAGACCTATACTATAAACAATAATAATTATCTCCAGCTTCACTTTTAATCAAGGAAGTGGTAAGAGCACTGAAGAAAGAGTTTCAAAGTCTTGAATGCAATGGTGAAGTTATAACATACGATAGCCTTTATGAAAATTCTATCTTAATTCATTGTGGCATAATTTAGATGTTGCAGCTTTAAACCATATGAACGATGACGTATCACCAGATTTATTGCAACACTGACAAAACAATAAAACAGAATATCAAAGTTCAGCTTTATACTTACACTGACTTATGTTTAAGCTGCCTCTTTAAAAAACAAGTATGCTAAATTTCTTATTGAAACAGGTGTGGTTTAACTTCCATGATCCTGTTTGCCTAGACAAGTCACTTTTTTTTAAGAAGTGGCTTTTGGCACTGTGCCATAGACACCAAGTCCAAGTAAATCCTTATTACACAGATCACTGACCTGAATCTACTGATACTCTTACAATCTTGCCCTTCAGCTGTCAGGCAAGCTCATTAAATCTCAGACATTAAACATACACAGTTTTAGTTGAGAAGAGAGTCATACAGCTTTCAAAACGGCCATTTAAAAACTTCTACCATTACCCTTCCTCAAAAACAGTGAAAAACTATTTCTGTCTCTCTGAGACTTGGTAACAAAACCAAAATCAAAACTATGTTCCTTTAAGGTGTGGGGGGGAAAAAGCCACACACAAAAGGTAACTTCACCAGCTGAGTCCTATTTCTTAAACACATTAAACCAATTAATTTGTGCAATGGTTTGTTTTTTAAAAACTATTTCAAAAATTGAAATGCAACAGGGCAAAACTTAACTGTCATTTTAAGCCAGATTTAAACAACTGTAAGCCTTATATTACAACCTTATGAACACATTACCTGTAACATAATAACTGTTATTATCAAAACATTCTCACAAGAATATTGCTAAACAAAAATTGCCACACTGATTTTTATGCAGCTATGACACCACTAGGTTTGCCACTTGTCAGAGATTTAAAATGTTTAAAAAGATATGCCCTTGATGAACTTAAGCCTCAGAAAACTTCACTTGAAAGTTTCACAAACCCATCTTAGATCCTGTATGTGTTACAGAAACCACGATTTGAGAAAGCATGGATTTTGATTGTGGATTTTTTTAAATTTTATTTAGATCAGATGACAGAGCTGGATTACCAGCTCTGCATGCAGTTTGATAATCCACAGCTACACCAGTATGCATTCCAAAGAGTTATTCCTTTTATTAATGGAAAAGGAGAAACTAAATTTGGTTGGGCAGTTGTTTGTTTTAAATACCCTCCTTTTTTCAGGAAGAGGCTTCCTTAAGTAGCTCAAAAAGCCTGTAGACAAGGACTAAACATGCAGCTTCCTGGGTCTAACTTTGTTTTGTACGTCAAAAGCAAAATAAAACAAAATCCAGACTAATGAGGTGGCAAGCCCGGAAGTCACAAGCGTTAGCAGGAAGTTACTATAGTACCAAAACAACAGCAAAGATGGACTTACACATAATTTATTATTCCTACCTTCCAAATACTTAGAGACTTTCTCCATCCGAACTGCCATATGGTAAAGAGAATGAACAGAAAGATGCAATGTTTAGCTTTAAAAATCATTTACAGAAGATAAGCCAAAAAAAATCTGAAGCTGTGATTATTAGTAGTATAAAGGAAGTTATATGTCCGAACCTGAGGTTAGGTCAGATCCTCTGTTCTTTTTATCTTCTACTATTTCATAGAACGGGCCTATTACTTGTAGTAATTCTTCAACTTTGTCCGTCATTGGCATACTCTCAAGAATCTGCATAAGTCCAAAATATGAAGCATCTTATGAAACAGCATCTCAATGATTCATTCATTTCAAATTATTTTAGGCATTGCTGGTCATTGTAAAACTCAGTAACATTTCACTAAGTCACTTCACACATTACTCTGATTTTTAAATTTTTATTATTATTAAATGAAAACAACACAAGCCTAATTTACCAAACAAGAATTTTAACTAGCTATATTAACTTTTTTTAGGTGAGGAGAAGGAGGGAGGACTAATGCATTTGCCACCACCAAAGGACCGCCTCAGCACAGTATTAATAGAGCTTGGAATCCATTATTTCAGCAATTTCAAGATAAACCAACTCAAAGTTCAACAGGCTGCTGTTACCTGATGCAACTTGTTTTACAGATAAGTTTTCCCACACAGAAAATGAAACTGAAAGACTTTTTTTTCCTTAGAGGACTCTGTTTTTGTCAAACTCTGACCTCTTCAATGGAATATAATGACCAAATCAGAGGTGCCCTACTGAGTCCATCTAAACCCAAACAACAAAATCAACAGAATAGAGCAAAATTGAGAAAGTGCAAAGGCATACTTAGAAGAGCAAACTAGAACCAAATTCTGCTCTTGAAGTCATTTGAAGCTCTTCTGTTGATAAAGTCTTCATTTCAAATTACAAAACCAATACCTTTGATCATCCAATAGGAACGCAAAATCTTAAATAGATTAAACAGAAGAGACTCAATAATTGAATATCATTTTAAGAGCATATGATATTGTTGTCCCATTCTAGTTTCAGTCCTTTCAATCAAGCTTTTTGCTGGTAACTTTGTTCCTCTTTCATCTTCTACTTTTTTATTATTTTTTAAAAGAGGTAATAGCTATAGGAAAAGATTCAGGTAGAAGCAAACTAACAGCTACAGTACACCTCCTCCTCCAGAAGAGCACCAAGAAAGCAACAGATGGAGGTACAAGTTGCCACAGAACATGCTGCTCAAAAGCACCAAGGACGTCACTAAGCAGTAGAAGCAAAAGCTACAGCATTATTTCACAAAGCAGGAGCTCCAGGCAGGCTAGCAGGTAACAAGTCAACACTTGCAAACCAATCAAGGATACCAAGAAACAATCCTATCAAACTGCAGTTTCATTACCACTTCTCTGATCTATTCAGTGTATCTAATTCATTCCATATTTGTTAGAAGTGTTCACTGCTCAGATACAGAGCTGGATACGAACCACAGACAGGACAGTTGTGTCTTTTTTTTTTTTTCCCATTTTTGTTTAACTTCAACAGCATTGAGACAAACAAGAAACTCATTCTAGAATAACACTTGTATTTGCTATGTATTTACTTCTACAGTTTGCACTGTAAATTGTTTCAAACATCCATTTGTATGATGTCTGCACATAACTGCTCTTCATGTGTTCTAAACAGACCTCAATATACTCTCTGCAACTTGAAGCAATTCTTAGAATCTTACCGCAGTTTCTGTTAAAGAATTTTGTAACTGCTAGCTTTTAGGTAAGCAGGAAGAGAACAAGTACTTCCACAAACAAAATCAAATGCGTACTTATATAGCCACTAGGCATAATATGCAATCTTATAATTTGAAAGTGTAAAATAAGTTATTATGTATCCTAAATTACTGTTTTCTTTGGATGTCAGACAATTCATATATGAAGGCTCTTGTTTTAAATTATAAACACCATGTAGTGTTAACACTTCTTTATCCTAAGATATCACTGATTTCTAATATATAACAAAACAATATATCTGAAATGTAAATAAATTAAACAGTATTGCAACATAAAATTTCAGAAAGGCTACTTGGAAGATAAATTAACCTTAAACAAAATGCACCTGAGCCCAGATTCATCTTAGCTAAGACTAAAACATGTTTGGTCATCTCCCACCAGCAACCTCAAAGCCTCATCCAGACATATTCCTCAACAGCTGTGATTTTCAAGGCTATCACACAAAGGGAAAAAAACCCACCAAATGAGTTTACAATAAAAGTATCTTGTGACAGGGTCATCTGATGCATGTATAGCCCAAATACAATGTGCAAATGCGAGGGGACATGCCCCAGGGGCAGCGGGGGGATATGGCAATCTTACACGACCTGAAACACAGTCCTGTGATATCAGTATACAAGTGGGTTTTTTGCCCCCTTAGACATGGCTACCTATGCAGCAACAGCAGAATGCCTACAGTAACACCACAAGGATTAGCCCAGTATGTGCTGACAGAACAACCCACTGGATCCATTTGAAATGCACTTCCACTGACATTTCAAGTAGAATCAATGGACTTGGAAAAGCTGAAGCTCCTATTTCAAATGTGAGAGCTAAAACAGCACCAAAGTAGGGTAAACAGATTCCCTGGTTTTAAAGCTGAGCAAGGAAAGAAGTCATTTGCTTTCCAATCCCTACGTGCAATCTGTACAGAGCCAAAATACGTGCTTCATTAGGGTCAAGTAATTAGACTTCCTCATAGGAGACTTACTAGGGCCTTTTTAGAACAAACATTACAGTTTCACTTAGTTTGTGTCCTAACCAAACAAATTACTGCATTGAAAAAAAAAAAAAGGTACTCTACTGAAGTATTAACACATTTTGAATCTGAGATTTGAAATGAAGCACTAAATCTCAAGGTACGCATTCAAAAGGAATTATTAAAATTTAGTGGGATTTTTGACCAAATTAATATTTGGCCTCCTGTGGGGTTTGGAGTTGTTCACTTGTCATTTTAAAGCAGCTACAGTAATACCAGCAGGAACTAAACTACCAAAATTGCAGATACGAAAAAGAACAGTAGCCAGACTCCAGCTCCTTGCCTAGTAAGTTTTTGTTGTATCAATCATTAAACTTGTTAAGAGTTCAATGTCAAGATAGTGGCCTAGGAAAAAAGCAAGTGTATTTGGAATAGAATTTACATTCTCTCTCCTTGATGCTAACCTCATTATAGTAATAGATTACAATTATACTTTTATCCAGATTGACAGTAAATAATCTTTTAACTGGAAAGGCCACCTAGAAGAGCTTCAGTAAAAGGACTGCAGTGAAATGAAAAGGGTTAGTTACTAGAAGACAAGAAACTAATTCTGAATGTTTACTTTAGTTAATGCTGCAATTCCTGCTTAATATAGTAACTATGACTGTTTACAAGTTACACATCTATTCCAAAAAAAAAACAGATCAAATGACTCAATTCTAACTGTTTGATTGCAGCTATAATATACAAGGAATATTTCGATGAGAGGTACAAAAAATTCAGGTTGCCGACTTCTTCTTGGAAAAAATACATCAAAGATGATTAAGTTTCAATATTTGATTATACTCATGTCTCCAGTCATGAGAGTAAGACTCTTGCTCCTGAAGTCCTTCTGGAAGGGTTTTTTTGTTTTGTTTTGTTTTTTTTTCCCTTTCCAAGATAAGGATCACTTACCTCTCCGAATTCTCAGAACTGAGGCAGTTTGCAGTAAATGACCTTTTCTTTTGTTGTACTTTAAGTTCCACTGGTTTCCTCACTGGCCCCTTTACCATGATTTCGATACTTCACTCTTTAGCTCTGTCATTTAAGCTTCATATCAGATAGAGCTCTCATGTTTCTCTGAAAACAACTCCAATTCTGTAGCTTTGGAAGGAACTCCATAATTTTCTTCTCCCCACGGGCCAAACAGCATAGTACTGAAATCTAACAGTTCACATATGGAATAATTCATTTTCAGCTTTAATAGTACTAGTCAGCAAGACCCTCCTCGTGTTCCTTAATTTATTTCTGGAACATTTGTTCTAGAAGATGTCTTCCACTCATTACTAAACTTACCTTTTTCATTTCTTCAACATAGGCTATCATGGCTTCTTCTTTGGACATGTCTCCCAAGGCACTCCAAGCATCCCTAGGAAATAAAGTCACATGCATTTTCAGTATCTTCAACGTCTACTGCATTTTTTCAGCCTGGCCTTAAGTAGGTCAGTTATGTAATGCCCAAAGTTTCTCTGATACAAATAAAATGCAACAATTCACAACTTTTTTTTTTTTAAAGTCCAAATATGTGATTTGCTAGGATAATCACATAGTGGTACATCAACAAAGAAGCAACAAACTGAACAGGCTGGGGACTGAAGAGTTCCTCACTGACCAGCTATGATCTTGTACCCAGTAAGCTGTTAACAAGCCCAGATATGACACACACACATTTCTCTTTTGATTAGGCTGATTTTTAAGTGACCCTCTGCTGCAGAAAGAGAGCAGGCACAGGCACTTCAGCCAGCACTTACGAACATTTGTCAGCAAGTTAAACACGCTACAAGAAAGATCTGTCCTTTTAGCAACTGGGGAAAGACACGTCAGTCTAGTAGCCAAATAGTTCAATCATCACCCCCAGTTACTGCAGCAGCTACTTCTGACCTAAAAAGAAATCTCCCCCTCTCAAACTCTGCAAGACAGAAAATTCCAATCAAATTTATCAGTATTGCACACAGAATCTGTCAGAACACAGAGTAATAAAATATTTTCTTACACAGTCTTGCACTTGATTTGACACTGTCCCTTCCCCTTGCCAGAGTATTTGTCCCACTTACAGCAAAACTCCAAGGCTGGCGGCTCGTATTTCAGCTACGACCAGCCAGGTGGGTGGAAGCTTACTGCCCTAGTCGTCTGCAAAGATACCCCCTTCACCCTGACTTGGAGAGACTGGGAAGGAAGGAAGGGGGGGGGGTGGGGGGGGAAAGCCAAAGGAATAATTTCACAGATGCAGGGACAACCATGACCATAAAGACAGCAATAACACTTGTTCTTCAGGCCAAGTCATTATTAAAATATAATAAGCAAAGCATTCACATAGCTTTTTAAACAGATCTTAGCAATTCGGTGAATCAGAAATCTTCCCAGCACAAGGCAAACACAGACAGTGGGAAGCCCTGCCACTGAGCAGACAAAGCAGAAAGACACATAAACCAGACCTCTCCCCAAGAGCTTGAAGCTGTATCAACAGCTGTCAGTGAGTACTTGTTTACTTCAGGCTCACATCATACATGAAAACTTGAGAAGGAAGAATTCCAGACACTCATCCACATCACTCATTCTGCAAAGCACCTACAATTTTGTTCTACAACATGGGATAAACACTGCAGAGGTACCATGATGGTGCTTGCCCAAGAAAAACCTGCCCACCTGCAAAACCTGAGGGAATGTTTTCACCTGCAACTCTGAGAAGTTACAGATTATCTGAGAAAGAAAGTTGGAAAACAAGACAGAAAATGAATTCAAGCATCAAAGGTTGTGAATGTTTTTTAAACAGAGAAATAAACTCACTAAACTCTTCTCCAAGTGCCACTCTGCCAAACGTCTCCACTCCAATCGTAAAAAAAAAAAAAAAAACAACAAACAAAACCCACCAACAGCAACTCTTTAAAAGTTACCATTTGTATCTACCAATTGGATCCCAAAATCCAGGTCGTGGAATGTTACAAGGTCCTTGGGTTGCTTGCTTATAAAAGCTATAGAACTTGAGCATCATTTCATTCGTTGGCTGGAATGAACCTAGTGGAAGCATTTTAAAATACAATTAAATTGTAATCAAGAATATTAACGAGTATTTTACAAGCTTAGTATTTCTGTGAGAAAATAGCCTGCAGTTTGTTATGGCCTGATTCACAGCAGTACATTTTAAGTCAACGGAGAACATCTTCCCTTCATCTACCATGAACCAGCACTACTGACAATATTTACTTTAAAAACAGCAAGTTTCAGATTAAGTTTGAGGGACTATAACCTTTACTACTACAAAGTTCAGACTCCACAATTCAAATAAAAATAAAAAAGGTAATAAGTAACATAAAGTGAGTGTCCTTTCACTGAGTTTAAAAGGACAGATTTAGTTCCCAGTAAAGTATCTTGCAAGTCACTTTACTGTTACAAACAGTAACTTAAAGACTCCAGAATTAAACAAAACAAACAACAAAAAACCCACCCACAAAACAAACACAACAAACCCCAAACTCAGCCTTCTGCAGTGTTTTTGTTTACTTTGGGTATTTGACAGCACTTTCAGTAACAGTTTCACTGTTTCTCCTGTTTTTCTTCCTTGTGGAACACACTTTTGTAGAGGTAGGAAATGTTTACAAAAGTGTAACAGCTGGCAGGGAAGATTCATAACCAATTCATTAAAATGAAACACTTTCAGGTTCGATTCTGGTCATTAGAAAAAGTTTACAGCGACCTTTATCTTAGTACCCCAACAAACCCAGTTTTACTTACACCAGAATTAATGGTAAATGTAACAACTAACCTTTTTTTTTTTTATATTACTCTTATCAAAAAGATACATTCTGATGTTTTAAATTTTTTTTTTTTTTTTTTAGCTTTTCCGTTAACTCTTTCAGCACAGGGAACTCATGATAACAGCCCTGAAGCCGTCACACCAACATCAGGATTGCAGGGAGGCAGAGGCCCTTCCCCGCACCGCGGGCCGGGGGTAGCTGCCAGGCCCCCCTCCTCCAGGCGCCGGACTCAGGAACTTCAGAAGCCCACGAACTGACGTTTTGTCAGGAGAGGCGGACAGCACTACCAAGACCGAGGTTTCCAAGCAGTTCTCCAGCCGCCGCCTGCTGACGGGCGCCCGGCCCGGAGCGGCTGAGG
>VYXH01011297.1:432804-453988 GCA_013397275.1 Burhinus bistriatus | reverse complement strand
CCAACAAACCACCCCTACCTTCACCCCGGCTTCAGGCGCCCATGTTATGTCTCCCAGAGCGGCGCCCTTCCCCTCCCCTCGCACCGCCCGAGGCCGCCAGGGGCACGCCGGGAAGTGTAGTCCGCCCGCCGCGGCCGGGCCGGGCCCACACCGCTGTCCCCGACGCTCGTCCCTCTCAGCGCCTTCTCTTCCTCCCGCCGCCGTCGCGGGCCGCTGCCCCTCCGGCAGCCCCTCGCAGCGACTGGCGAGGGCTGCGCGGAGGCAGCCGGCTGGCCCCGGCGGTCAGTCTGGGGCCGAGGAGAAGCCCCTGGGCCGGCCTGTCCCCTGGGGCCTCCCAGAGCTGCTCCGGCTGATGGCAGGTTCAGGCCTGGGGCCCGGGAAGCCGCTGAAGTGCAGATCCCGGGGAGTGTTTCCCGTGCGGACTGAGGAAATGGTTCTCGCCTTTATTTTTTTCAATTTTTTTCCCCTTGTTTCTTTTTCTCAGCTTCCCTCCTTTTCCTACGCTTTCCCTTCCCTGCTTGTATAGCTACAATTACATGATAATGAACGTTTCAAAACATGCCATATTCCACCCATTTTATGGACCTCGGTTATCCTCAGGAGATCCCCCACCACCCTGGCAGTCTGCTTTGCTGCTTCCTCCCCTCCTCACAGCCATCCTCCCACCCACACCTAGTTCCACATAATTCACCTAAATTACTGCTGTAGCCACATATTTTTGTAATAGCTTTAATGACTTCTATTTACATTAAAATTTTAGGCATGAGATTTTAAAAGCCTGGAAGCCGGGGAGTAACTATTTCCATGGTATTCGGAGACGAGGGTGAATACCAGTACTAGCTCAGTAGCTCAATAAATGAATGGCCTTATTCAAAAGCGCTGCACACCCAGCACTCTACGAAGTCAAACAAAAGTATGCTAAACCAACTGCTTTTGTATCAAGTAGAATAATTTACCCAGTGAGCAACAGGGTTTGAACAGAATCGAGTGCAAAATCTTGGCATTCGAGTCACTTCATTTATCTGGTACACAATATATATTTTAAATTCCTCTGAAGGCAGTTGTGTGCTCACAGTGTATGCCCTCTGGTGGGAAAGAAAAGCTCCAGAGAGAGGGAATTAGAGCAGATCAGCCCCTGCTCTGCTGAGCTAGTACATTCCACAAGGTCAGCAGCCAGCTGGGCTGGCGAGAGCTTTGCTGGAGAGAAGCTGACACTTCCAGAGGTGTTCAAATAGGATTCCCTGCACTGGGCAAATGATGAACCCGTGTTATGAACACCACTGCTTCACTCACGTGTATGTTACAGATGAATTTCTCTGAATTTTTCGTTTCAAGTGCTAGATTTCCAAAGCTCTTGTGAGATCTCTCATCTTTTTTATCCATGAAGGTAGGAATGACAGCAGCTCAGATCAAAGGGAAGTGTTTGTTTGAAGATAAGTGGGTCTCTGTATAAATATGGATTCTTTGAGCATGCAAGGAGTTAACTGCAAAAAAGTAATAAAAAAATTAAGGGCCTCTTGTGAGGCCAGTTAATGTGTAAATTCTATTTACCTGAGAAAATCTATAATGACGTTTGCGATTTTAATTGATTTAAGAGAAATGCAGGGTGCATTTTTATAATGAGTGTTCCCAGACTTTCACTGGAAGTAGGCTTTAAAAGAGATGCAAATGACAACCTATTTAATGGCTGTGCACAGGAACAGAAGCTGCTCTCTTTGCACTGAAGATGTGTGAGAGTGAGATCTGCAGATCCAGAATGAGGCACTTGAAGTAACCCAAAATAATCAGTACCGTCATGCCCTGAGACAAGGATGAAATAGTAAATGAGAGGCAAATTTTGAGCACTGGTGAGCCTGTGAGAACATATCACAAAGGACTAGTTAATTTAAATGCTCGTATATAATACTAATCAGTGGTGCTATTAGCTGTCCCTATGTATACATTTTGCATTTTCATTGCAGTGACTTCCATGTAGGGTTAACAGTAACCAAATGTGGAGTACAGGTAATAAAGGAGAGCCTCTCATCTGTTGCAGACATCCAGGAATGGATCTGCAGCTTTATCTCAAGCTGAGGATCTAGACTCCATTCTTTAAGGAATAAAATTATATGATGTTTCTCTGTTGTCTGCTGGGTACCTATGGGGAATGATCACACGCTTGTAAAATATAATCTATGTGTTGAATTGAGGTGTGTTTCTATAGCTCTGCAACAGCAGTCTCCGAAGCAAGCATAAGTATGACCAGCTCTTTTTCTTTTTTTGATCCAATGTATGAGAAGCTAACATGGGGAACTGTGATAGAAAGACTGACCAGTGATGCCCATCAGTTGAGGTGCAAGAGAGGAGAGGCCATGGTACTCTGCTACCAGTGTGATTTGGCAGCGAGTGCAACGTGTGACACTTAACAAGTCTGAGTGGTTTGCTGTCCTCACCCTTCTCTTCACTTGGTGTTTCACAAACTACTTATGGAAAGCCTGTGAATTGCTAAAATGAGGCAGTCCTGGCAATGTTGAGACGCATAAAATCTTGTACGGAAGCATGCTGTTGTAGTCCCTGAAGGAGTAGACTTAGGGGATGCCTGGAGAAAAAGCAGACAAGTGTGATCCTGAGTGTAACCTTGGACCTGTGCTTCACAGATGGATTAGGGATGGTTATCGAGTCCAGTGGTGTTATGACACAGGATAGTCTATCAAAGTCTGATGTGCTGAGCTACCTTACAATCCTCATTTTGTGCTGTGTGTAAGCTGCCACTGTCCCTTCATGTTGTTCTCATTTGTAACCCAGGTCTGCCTTAGTTTTCTAGCAGTTGCTTCCTGTGCCCAGCTACACCCCAGTACAGCTTGAAGAGCACCTTCATTTTACTTGAAGGACAAAGGAGTCAGTTAAAGCAGAAACTGGAATCAATTATGCCTATTGCTCTCTCAAAGGCCTGAATCATAGCAGTGTATTTTACAGAAATATTTTAAAATGTTTCTTAAGAAAGTAGACCATAGTGTCATATGCATTATGAGCAAGTTCTGTAAGCTACCAGATCCAAGAGCAAAGCTTGCTTTTTGAAGTATCTAATCCAGCAAGGAGGGAGAATGAATTATTTAAAACCTAATAGTCATAATTATGAAGAACTAAATTAGCATTACAATTTCTAAGCCAAATCTACATGCTGATGAAGGATGGAAAGATCTTGTCTAAGAAGGGTTGAGCATTTCATAAGGAGTAGTTTTCTACATTGTTTACAGTAGGAAGGCTAATGTGTCAAATGACATTTACTTACAGGATTTTTTAATGAAATAATGAAGAATATTTGTGTCTGAATCAACAGCTCTGGAGAAAGAGAACTATTTGCCCACCATGGATATGGCAAGAACAGCAGCTGAAGTTTGTCCACCTAAGTAGGCCAATCCCTGTTCTTCATGAAAAGCCTTTTGGGCAAAGGACTAGTTTGACACAAGCAAGAATGCTTTTGGGGATGGAAGTTTCCTTGTGAGGTTCAGATATACCCCTTAATAACTCAACTAGAAATACCAATTCATTTCACAGTTCGGGATTAAGTAATAGAATTATTTTTAACCATTATTAACGGCAGCTGCTTTGCCTAAGGATTAGGCTCCATGTTGTCAAAGGTATTAAAGGTAATATATCCCATTTCAAATCTCTCTTGAGCTATTCATTTCAGGTATCTCAGGTCTTTCAGTAACCAATATTTTGAGCTGCATTTTTGTTTCCCCCATGCCTCCCCTCCTCTCACGTATTTCAAAAAAGAGGATGCAGTAACAAAAGTATAAGCTTAGAGCCGTTTCATAAAATGCTCTTTGAAGAACAAAATATGATCATACTTCCAAAGACATTTAGCAGCATTTGACTTTGCATTGAACTATACAGTACTTATGAAGTCAAAATCTTTTACAGGTTTATATCTTCGCAGGCCTAAAGTATAACTCCGTGCCATATTGTGCCTTAAGCCCCTCTTTTTTTCTCCAAGCTTACTATTCATTTCTTTTATGAAATTTTTAATAAAGTTCAGTTTTCCTTATTGCCTCAAGGTATTATTCTTGTAGAGCCAGCAGATAGTTATAACAGAATTGTTCAGATTTTGCCTGTTTTAGAAAGAACATTTAAAAAATCCTGTTTCCTTACACAGCCATGAACTGAGCTTTCAAAAGTATGTGGTTTCATCTTGCAGCAATGACAAACTGTCTTATAAATAACAGCAGCAGACAACTCATAACAAATTATTCTTTTCCCTTAAGTAAAAAATACAATATCTGGAGGTCAAATTGTGCTGTCATTTACAGTGATACAAATTTGGAGTTACTTGGTTGATTTGGGGATATTTATGGCGTTACACATTTTCATAATGCAAATGAGTAGAATTTGACTCTTAAAAATCTAACCATGTCTGGTATATTATTTCTGTTTAGATGTTTGTGCTTCTTATCTTTACAACTACTGCTGCTAATGTTTTAGAAGCCTACCCTTGTGTAATTTGCCTCTTGGGAATAGCAAACAAAATACTGTGACTGTATCATATTAATGTGCTTATGCAATGGCATATTTATAGCCAGACAGCTCTTGTGATTTTTTTTTCAATATCTGTAAGGGGAAAAAACCAAACACCCATAGTTTATGCATGTTCTTTTAAAATTCGAGCAAAGGAAGGTTATTATTCTTCCTAGCGAATCTGAAAAATGACTTTGTGGAAATGTTTTCATGACACACATTTACCAGTGTGCAAAACCTGGAATATAACTGACAAAGATAACTGAACTCAAGCATTTTCAGGCCTGTGTCTATCATTTTGGATGTTATTCAGGTAGAAAATATACCACTGGGGTTTTGGTCAATGGGTTTCAACAACCTAATCTAACATTAGGGGTGATTTACTGGAGTGAGTCCTCCAACAAACAAGCTCTCAGAATGTGATTTAAGACTGAGTTTAATTGGGTGTCTCAGCACAGGACCACCACTTCATTACAATCCCCATAAGCACTGAGCTCTGTTGCTCTACGAGTTCTAGCAAAAAATCAGACTTCAGTAGAAGTCAGTGCCAGCTAGATACTTTTTCCAGCTCTAAACCATGGCTTTTTCACTCTTATATTCAGGTCAGGTCTGGTACTAGACATTATCCGAGGAAGTTTATCTGGGAAGTTTTATTGAGAAAGAAATTTGACATTCAAGAACTGTTTCAGTTTATACTGTTAGATCATTTCTGCTCAATTGAAATAAAGGAGTCATCTCTGCTTCAGAGTTTTGGGGTGATAAGGCCTGTCTGTTTCACTGAGGTGAGGGAGATGGGTGAACTACAGCAACGTTCAGCACCTCAAGATCAGAACCTCCAGGGTTTTGCTGTTTTAAACAGAGAATTAATTCCTAGGCTAAGAATGCTTAAGCAGAAAATTATTGGATTAATAAATGGGGTGGCTGAAAACTTAGGAAATTAAGTGTCTTAAATGGTTTTTTACTTTCCTTTGCACTAAAATGTTCTGGTTACTATAATATATGTTCAGCATGAGAAGATTAATATCAAAGCTTCTGTAAATGCTGGAAAGGTTAATGAGGAAAGACAGCTGTCAGTTCTTGTTCCCCAAAAAGTATTAAAAAAAAATCAAAGAACCCGCTGAATAGTTTTCTAAGTAAATTACTGTTGGTTTCTAAAAAAACACCAAGAAACAGAGACAACTGAGCTGTATGAAATAAAAATGATCATTGAATCCACAGAAGTCTTTGAATGCACCTAAACAGAGGTGTTTAAAGGTCAAGTCACTCTGCTGCAGATAAAGATAGAAACGCAGCCCTAAACTAAGCGGGGAGCTGGGCAGCCACGTCACTGTGACAACAGTTATGTTGGACTCTGTTTGTCACACTGAGTAATCTAACAGAAGGCAGAGGGCAGTTTTGGGAGGCATTGTGAGTCTTTAACCAAAGATGTACCCATTAAAAAGCCCAAGTCTTCAGTGTCATATAGATCACTTTAAAAAATCTTGAAATCAAAAGTTAGTACTACAAATTTGCCATACAAAAGAAACAGAACAACAAAATATGCCCTATTTCTTCTATTTGTTTGCCTAGCTTTTATTATCAGTTTTTAATCTTTCTGTAGCTTTGTTTGCTGGATTAGAGAGCTCACTATTATCCTCCTGAAGGGTTCTACAACAATCCTACGAACCCTTATAAATAGGAATCAAGCAAACCCCTGATTTTTTTTATGTAGAATTGAATTCAGTGATGCTTTCACTCCAGTGAATTCATTCTTTCATTCTTATGTCTTTCCAATATTTTAACACCATTCTTGAATCATAGATACTACTGCCAGGTACAATGCTGCAGTAATACTTGTATTAATGTCAGAGGCAATAGAAGACTGAGGTATTGCCTTCTCCAAACTCAGTATTCTCATTTGCATGTCCAGAATTCATTGAGCCTTTTGGATGTAAAGGTGGAAGAAAGCCTCAAAGCACAGGATGCTCATACCCTACTTGTAGCTGAGGACCCACATTGTAAGTGTGTACTCTTAAAGCTTTTGTTCACAGTGAGGAAATAGTATTTAGTTGTATTCAGTTATGGGGGTTTTGCAAATAGCTTATCATCAGATTATTCTATCATGGCAGCCTGTTCTTTTAACTATTTGTCACTCCCCTAATCACTGTGCTCTCTGCAAATTTTATGGGTAGTGATTTTATTGTTTTCTTGTAGGTTACTCAAAATAACTTAAACAACAATTAGTCAAGGTTGGTACACCCTTTATGACCACATTTGAAGTCTGTCAGCCATTTTTAAAATTTAATATGCACCATAATGTATTTCTATTACAATAATAATTTATTTTTAAAATTTTTATTGTAGTTTCTTGTCCTGGTTTGAGCGACACAGGACTAATTTCTCTTCTGATGCTTGGGAAAACTGTACTTTTAGAAGACTCTAGTGTCTGAATTTGTGAAAAGATTTACTTTACAGGCAGCTATGGTGTGTGGGTTTCAAGGTCTCAGTGTTTTTCGAGTTCACCAGGTGCAGGGATGAGGAGGAGCGAGACCCAGGCACTTGACCCAAGCTGGCCAACAGGATTATTTCATACCATGAACATCACATTCAATATAAATTAGAAAGTTTGCTGCGAAGTGCTCTCTCTCCCTTGATGGTCGCAATCCAGAGAACTTCTTGCCCTGCTGCCGGACTCCTGAGCCCTTCCCTTCCTCCTGAAGCTGTAGCGCTCGCAGTGTCCGACATTTGCTGTCCACTGCTGGGAGTGCACGGCTTCCTACTGATATAATGGGCTGAGTATAATCCTTGTCTATTTTATATTGGTATCGGGATCAATACTGGTTCTTTAGTGTTATTACTGTTAATTATCTAGTCTTATTCTATTAAATCTTATTATATTTCAACCCCCAGGTTTCTTGTTTTCTTCCCAATTGCCCTTCCTGGGTTGGGAGGGGTCATCGGGTGATAGAATAATTGTCTAAATGACAATAAATTGTTGTGGGTTTCTCAAACCGTAACATTTCTCAATTGAAATTTTATGCAGATATTTTATAAAAGTATAAATACATTTCTACAACACAGTTACATTTATCTAGCAAACCTGTATTCTCACTGAAAAGGATATTGAGTTATCGTGAATATATGTATACTTCTCTATACATTCCTATTGATTTGCATTAATTGAATTATCCTTCTTTAATTTGTTCCTAATGGAATCCCCTATCAGTCATTCTGTTCTATACTTGGGATCAGTATTAAGTTGATAGGACTACAATACCTATATATCTTTTTTCAATATTGGCACAACCTTTGCTTTCTTTCAGTGCTCTGGAACTTCTCCAATGTTTGGAAACTGACTGAGAATGAATATTAAAAGTCCATAATGCTCTTTGTTGGCTCATTTAACACTCTTGGATGTGATTAATCTGTACGTGCTGATTTAAGAAGATCTAAATTTAGAACCTCCACATAACTAGATCTCACTTGATTTTCCTTTTAATGTAAATAAAAAATTGGTTTTAAACACTGTGATTAAAGATCTCTTTTTATTGCTTTGTTCACTCTCCTGATATTTTGCTGTTTCACCATCTGTTCAAAATCCTGCAGGTGGAAGGGGCTCTGAATTTCTGAAGTTTGTTTTTTTTTTTTAAGGGAGCTACACATTTCTTTGCAGATTACCTTTGACTTGTATGAATCCTTGGGATAAATGTCTGTCAGCTACCTTAGCAAATCATGCATTGTAAGAAGCTCAATCCTGTTTCTAACCTTTGCAGGAGGGGGTTGTTGTTCGTTTTTCACTTAATAACTTATAGTGTGCTCTCTCATTCTTTTGCATGGTAGTTCTAAAAAAAAAAAAGTCTCAAAACCTACAGTTTTTGATTAGTAGGGTTGTCTATCCCAAAGTCTAAATTTCTATGTCATGATAAATGTACTGTGGACACTATTTACTGACTTCCTTTTTCAAGAAGTTTTAAAAATATTTCAATCTTTGAAGAAAGTACATGAACATATTTCTGTTTTAGAATAGAAGAAACAATGCAATAACCAACTATATACACATATATTTGTACATACATAATATATAAAGTAGCGATGCTTCATATGAAATTGGTGAATATATTATGAGCTGTCAGTAAAAGCAATATATTATGAGAGATATTCACAATACAGAGACTAAACCACTATAACCACAGCCCAAATACGTGTCTTTTGAAGACAAAATAGCAGTTACACTGACGTAAGTCTGTGATTACGTACATGTTCAAGCTCAACATCCTGAGCATCCCACTGATTTTGCAATAGTAAAATTAAGTCCTGTGCACATTTACAAGGTGGAGCCCTTGCCTGTCAGGAATTCTGGCCTTGTGTTTTTCTTCTGCCACCTGCCATTACCCTTATTTCTTGACTCAGATTTGCATTCACAGTAGGACTCACAGATGGTTATTTTCTAAATCATTGTGAAGGAGTTTTGTGTTTGGTGGATGCTGTCATCTGCATCACTAAAACATCATTGTGATATATTTCATTAAAGAATCTCTGTGGCATAACTGGTATAGGGAATTGATGATAACAGAATAAATATGCACAAAAATGATAAAACGATTACATTTTTGACCTCAGATATTGAAAATATGAAGTTGTCTTACATGTCTTGAAATGGGAAATTTGGGTGTACAAAGAAGCAGGATAAGTCCCCAAATCAATGGATCGGGATATTTTACATTATTGAAAAGAGGTATAGAAAAGGCGTTGGAAATGACTTGAGAAAACACATTTAAAACAGTTGTATTAAAAGTAAATGAAGGCTTATGCCCACCCTAGAAAGCAGCTCTGTGGTGCCTGCTCAGTCATTCCAAATGGACCATCTTTACTTCCTCCAGTCTCCATCCCTTTTCATGTGCCTCAAGTTATGTGCTTCCTGGTGGGGCCCACCATATTCAGAGCAGTTTGTTAACACACTGAAGCTCTTTAAAATGCATACCATGTGTGCACAAAATGTCTTCATTTATCAGATTAGCTCACAGATCAGGCACTATTCAAAAGAGCAGAATGGTGCTAGAACAAGGGTGTCAACTCACTCTGTAGTGAAACGGAACTCCCCCTTTAGTCAAAGGCTGGGAATTAAAACCAAAATAGACACAAATAACTAATTTTCAAGTTTTACCCTCTTTTAATTGACAGAGTTAAATTACATTTTAATAAAGTAAGTACATTTTTAAACCTCTTTCCTTGAACACAGGCTGCATTCACACATTCCTTGCCAGCTACTTCCGAGATGGCTGAAGAGGTGACCATCTCCTGCACATCCACAGCTGGTGATTGCTGCCCTCTGATCTGCCTCTGGAACTGCTCTCGTAAATGGCCCTCTGCTCACTTCAGACAGAGTAAACCAGGTTCAGTTTAACAGTTCAAAGGTGCTGACCAAGTCCTCACCACAGGTTTGTCTTGGTGGGGCTGTGTGAGGATGGCCAAGCCTTGGCTACAAAACTGTGCCAGCACAAGCCTGTTGCACAGATGCAGATGTTTTAGCACGGTCATGGCACAGTTGGTGTTGTCACCAGGGTTAGTTACACCGTCCCATAGTGAAGAACCAGGCTCCCGCAGCTGAACTGAAGCACTTTGGCAATACGGTAACTGGCATTTCTGTCCTGCTGGAGCAAGCTTTGTGTTTTATTGCTGCTTTTTTATTTATGAGGTAGACATGCTCATTCCTTCACACCCACACAGAAGTCAGGTGTGTCATAAACATCTGGATTGGGTAGGTAGATAGGATCAATTCTTCCATCCCGCTGTGACATAATTTCATTCATATAATGTGACCCTCCCTGAATAATAGACGTGGCAATATGTTTTATAGTAAACAGATTTCTGTCCTTTCCTTTCTAGATGTATGATGTTGAGAAATGGTTGAGCAAAACCAAATAACTTTAAGTGGTAGGAGAAGATCTGCTAAATTATCCTGGATTCATTATTGAGTAATATAATCCAATATCAAAACAGATTTCTAAATGTCAGGAATAGTGAGAAGGAAGAAATACCATTCACACCAACCCTCCAGCTAGAATCAGAGACTTATATATTGCCTTTATGTCCTGAATTTAGCTTTCAAACTACTGATTTATATGAAAACAATCCCTCTTGTGACTTAATCTCTTCCTAGTAACCAACAGAGAAAGTTAAGAAATGTGAGCTATATCAAATACAGTTTGCAGATTTAGCCACTACTATGTAAAACAACTGGTGTATTGCTTTAATAAATAAATATATGCCAACTGAGCGCAAAACATGTTCTTTCATTATTTTGAAGTTTTCCTACACAAAATCAGAAGACAAATGATATGAGAGATCTGCTTTGTGGGGGGCAAACACAGAAAACCAGCCTGCTATTGTGAGATTTCTGACATGCATTAAGACATGAATTAGAAATGGATATAATTGTTTTGGTATTACCCTGCCCAGGAAAATCCTTATTTCATGACGAATAACCTTTTTGCTTATTTTACCTTTGGTAGTTTGTGAGCTACTTTGAGAAAAAATACTTCCTTTTATTTGATTAAAAACTTTCATACAAAAAAAACCCTTTCATATGCATTGGACAGCATAATTTAGACAATCTATTTTGTGAATAAGCCCTAGCAATGGATTAAACATAAATTGTTAGATTGTTGCTGTGACCCTTATTCCTGGGCACTTATAAATAAATATATTCCCCTGTGGCTTCACTAAACCTTTGAAAACTACATTTGTATGCAAATCTATGAAAAGTCATGTGGCAATGTCACCCTTAGCATTGCACAAGTTGCGCACTATTATAGCGGGCCATGGAACAGTCTGGCAGCTGATGTATTGGAAGCTCTAGGTCATTTTCAGTGGGGACAGTTAAAATCAGAGAGCATAAAAAGCTGGACTGTGAAGTACAGAGGACAATTTTGCCATATTCAAGAGAAGGACCAGATGACCTGCTAGGCCTTCCTATTAATATCTTCTACTGATATACACAATATTCTCATCATCCTTTGCTAACTCTTACTAATATTGCCTAAGGGGTAAAGTAAGTGATTCTCTGATCCAGAAAGTGCAGGTGTTTGCCATGTGCCAAGGGAATGGCTAGTAGCTACCAGCCAAATGCTAGTGGGTCATGGCTAGTGGTGACCACGCTGGAGGGTAGCAGGGTTGTGACTGATTCACTGCTACTTCAACCAATACCACCTGGCTTTCAGTTGAACTGCAGCAACAGAATAACTTAAGCTTGTCTTACATGTTGATGTAGTTTATATCCACCACAGAACTGTAATGGAAAATCACTTTATAGCAATTTTATTGTCTAATAGACTATTATTGCATGAGGCTATTGTAAATAACACTAAGAGTTAACTGAAATGAGGCTTTTTCAGTTACAAAGACATAACGTCTTTGAATGAGGTCCCATATGTCAGATTTGCTGCTCTTTTCCTAATGCAGAACAAGAAAGCATTTCAATACTGAATTCTTTTATCTGAAATGAGATAAGGAACCTTTCAGGCCACACAATAAAAATAATTAAAAATTATGTGTATTAGCCATTTGAGCAAAGATATCCAGCCCAATTCTTTTTGACAAAACATTTTTTCTTCCACTGGAAACCAAGAGTTTTCAAAAGAGAGTCTGTTTCAACAAATTTCTAGGATAAAAAAGGCCTGCCCCCTTTATTAGCCTCTGTGATGATACCCAGCCAAGTATCATATTGTCTAGGAGACCATAGGATGATGACACTCACTTGATAATTAACTGGTCAATATATTGTTTCAACCTTTAAGAGTTAAGTGTGCACTTAACATCAGTACCAACATCAGGATTTGGCTTTTCAGATCTACAGCAAACGACCTTTACATACCAGGAATAGCTGGCAATGATTGTAGACTGTAGTCCACAGTTCTCTGTGAATTTTGTAGCCATTGTGAGAAAATGAGAGAAAATAAGTTCCTCTACGTCCTGTGTGGGAAGTGTCTATATTTTTAGTGCTTTCCTCAGCCCGCCTGTTCTCTGCCATGATCAGCTCATCCTGTTACACCACATACCTAAACAATCTGCATCTCATCATGGTTCCTCTTGACCTATTCTTCTTCTCCGCCTCTTTCACACCTGTACATGCCCCTTCTCTCTGGCTTCTGCAAACCTCTCCACTCTCTTGTCCCAGAATTCATTCTACTGTTATATTCCAGGTGCCAGGGGATACAATCCCTCTGTACCATTATCCATCACAGTGATACTGTGTATTCAAAAAGAATAAATGCAGAGAAAATCCCTTGGCCCTTGCAGTGCACAGCAAAACATCATCAGCATAGCCCAGTTCCTCAGTGGATGTATCTTACCTCTTAAAACTCTACTGAGAGTATGCAAATATATTGCTTTTAGAAACTTAGGAATTAATCAAATGTTGTAAGGTTTTCTCAGCAAGAGCAGGAGGTACGTCCCTGAATATGGCCGTCTGCCAAATTTGAAAGTCCTCATTCAAAATACAGAGTTGCTGGGGCTTTAATATCTTGGCTGAAATATTTGTAATGGATTCAATAGAACACATTTCTCCTTGTTTCCTTCTCACAAATTCCCTGAAGGGGAAAAAGAAAGTCTGAAATAGAAATACGTGCTATTAGGGCTAGATGAAAACTGAAAGAAGTATAAGCAACTGAAAGCAAAGCATTACAAGGGGAAACTTCACTACAAATTTTACATACAGTACTGTGAGGTGTCTATACTCTATCTTCCATGTAAAACAGCATCTTGATCTCTTTTGCAATCAGAACAGTATTAAATAAATCTTTTCTTCCTTAGTGTATAAGCAAAGATATCTAGTTATGAAACATCTTCCAATTGCTGTAAAAACCTAGATAGGCTCCACCTGATACACCGAAGAAATTTTGAGAAGTACAAACATGTCAGATACAGAGTGAAGGCTCAGACATTTAAAGAGAAGTGCTGGCAAGCATAATTAACCCACCTCACACTCAGAATTTTTTTAAAGAACGTTAAAAACATTTTTAATACTAAGTAAGCTCATATTTATTACATGACAGTGTTTAAAAATCCCCAACCCTTTAGGAAACACACTGACCAGAAAAAATACTGTGGGATTATTATGGTTATGACCAAATAAATTGAAACATTCACAGCTAATGTTGACATCAAATAGCTGAGCGTAGCAGGAAACTGCCATCGGTAATTTACATATTCACTTCTAATTGTGCCTGTGCATCATAAAGATAGTTCACATTTGCATTTGCTGCCCTCTGAACCAAGTCATTTTCCAGTGGCATATATTCGCTTTCACTGCAGGTAACTTTCATTAGTGCTAATTAAAGGACAATTTTTACTGCATTATGCTACAGGAAACAATGAGTGGTTGCTGAGATTGATTAATATCTAAACTAAGTTTGAGATACGTAATCAATCTCATAGAGATCATTCCTGTTATGCAATGAAAAGTAACAGGAAAGAAAAACCCTATTTATTCTGAATAGCCAATGCTTACCCTTTAAATTCTGTTGGATTGCACTAAATGGCCTGATTTATTCTTAAATATTCCCAACAGAGAATAGCCTTAGTCTCCGCATAATGACTTTTTACCCTCATTATCTGCACAGTCTGTGTTTGGGCTTTGACTGGGACAATACCAAGGAGGATGTCAATGTTATCTTAGTGTGGAAATAATTTCCTAGTAGACAACTGCATCTGAAGGTTGCTGTGCATCCAATCCCATTCCTTTTGCCTTCAATACCTATTGAAGATACTCTTTTTCAAATACTGCTGAACCCCCTAGACTCAATATTGCTTCCAGTTGAAGCTTTACTGTTTCACTGGGAGCTGGAACAGACCAAATAACTCTGATGTGTTTTTACTTGCTGAAAAAAAGTACTATTATGCCATGCCTTATTTTGCCATCCAAATATTGTGCTGAGAAATATTATCACTGCATAATTGCTGTCAAATATTTATTTTTATTGGGAAAATAGCACTCTTTCTGTAGTAGCGTGATGGTATCATTTAATTATTTTTTCTTTTCTGCTTTATGATGGAAAACTGCAATTCAATGAAGTATATATTTAAATGCAAAAGAGGCATACCAATTAATCGGTACAGAACATGAGTGCTTTTAATCTGCATCAAAAACACTGTGGGGCTTGGAAAAATACCAATCTTTCAAACAGAAAGTATATAAAAGTAATTCCTATCCATACTCAATTTCCTCAAATACAATGAAAAATTGCAATTGTGCAATTAAATTATCTTCACGCTAATATATTTTTAAGGCTTTGTATTATGCTAAGAACATGAGTCTTTGATTTCTTTTTATTTAGCATTAAAATGGACATACATAAATAATTTCAATTGATAAAAAAATTCAAAAATCCATAGAGATAGATCAAATGTTATCTCTGAAACACTGAGAACTGAAACATAGATGTTTACTGCTTTCTGGTTTTTACCCATCCAGTTAACGTACAGAAACTTAGTACTGAAGATAGGAAATAAATTAGGCTGGAGATTGCAGTTAGGTATAGCCAAGAGTGTGGACTAATCAATTTTGAGGTGCATATAAACTAGATGATGGTATTACTGCAGTCAGCTCTCCATGATCTGGGATCATGGGAGGCTGGGAACTGATGGAGAACAGAAAAACTTGGATATTAGAGATGCTCCAAGGAACACCAAACAGAGACACTTCAGTTCTGTAAATAATAAATACAGTTCAGAAGAGCTTCTTAACTCTAGGTTCAGCACTAGCCAGTGGTCTCAAGACATCAGTTGCAGTGTTGCATAAATTTGCAAAGCCAGCTTAGGCTCTATATATCTCAAGGAAGCAGTTATATTCCTGATGACCCTCCAAATAATGTCTGAGCCAATAAGCCCCACTAAGCCTGGGGTGGCTCTACAGGTATATGCATTCACTCTGGAACATTTTTGTTTGTGTTATTCTCGTAGCCTTTATCAAGCAGTGCAAAACAGAACAGAAATGGTGCTAATGGTGTTTTCAGACTTCAAAACATTTCTCAAGAGCTTGAGCAGTGTTTTTTCCTGCTAGGGATGCTTACTCCAAAGAGCGAAGTGAGCAGGACACTGCTGACATGGGGCATCCACCTTTCAGTGCCTGCTTTCAAGTCAGGGACACAGGAGACTTGCCTTTGAATCTGCTATATTCCCTTTCACTGCTAATTATCCGAATACTGCTTTCTCCTGGGCAAGGTGTCTCTCTTTCTGCTTTTGACCAGAAGCTGTATGCAGGGAGCCTCCTCTCCCAGGGAGTTTTATTTCATACATACATATCAAAGAAAGTCTTCCATTTTAAAGGACTGGCATCCTCCAACAAACAGTTATTTCATCAACCTGCCCTCTAATGAGTGGGCCAAACTTGCATGGGTCTATTCAGAAAGCTGACTTTCACTCAGTGTCTACCCCTTGCAACGGAACTGATTCTTTTCATATTTAAACTACCCTCCCAAAGCCATTAAATAAAAGAACGCCAAAAAACATTTGCTACTAAAAAGGATTACTGCCAGAAATCTACCTCCTGCTTTAATCAGTGGCTTTAAAGCCAGCCCTTCCTCAAAATGTTTTTATAACAAAATAGTTTAGCCTCATTTGTTACTGGTGTACGAAGTAAGCCATCTTGTAATTTGTCACACAATACCCATGTTACCTGGTTTAGATCTAGGAAGAAAGAAATGGGCTTTCTTGAGGTTCTGCATATGTATGGCTGCATCACCAGGGTCTGGATCCTCCATTTTTCCTATGTTCTTAGGGCAGTGGATGCCTCCTCTGCCTTGCCAGTATTTTGAGGGATTAAGAAGATAAGCCTACCTTGTGATGGGCAGCTGGAAGTGACGGCAGCAGAAGGGACCTAGATCAGGAGCTGGGAACAGAACATATGGGAGGAATTCTTTGATGCAGTGAAAATGGAAAGGCAAAGTCAGGAGGCAACCTGGTGGCTGGAGGATGAGCTGACAAAGATGAAAGAATGAAGACCAAAATGAAAGAGGCCAAAGGAACAGGGTATCCAGTGGAACATGGGAGTGGAACAAGCGAGATGACAGACTGAGAAAAGGATAGTGGTGGTGAGAGAAAAGGAAAGACTGTTGACACCACTGCACTGCTGAGGAGCAAAGATAAGCACACAGGAGGGATGAAGAGGAGAGAGTTTTATGAAAAACGAGGTTGAGACAGAAGGGAAATCCTGCAAGTGAAAAAATACATTAGAGGAGAAAGGTCATGTCAAAATACAGTAAAACTATTTATTTTTGTGCCACTCTTATCTTGTGCATTCTCAAGGCCACAATTTTGAATCTTATTATTTTTGTGCTCTCCAGCAGCTCAGGCTGCCTAGCAATGCCTGGCTGGCGTGTGCTGGCTCTGCTGCACAGAGCTCGCCTGCTGCCTAGCAACTGGCAGGGGGGTGCGATGGGGTCCCTGGACCAGGCTCAGGGATGCAGCCCTACCCCAAACACCCCTGCTCCTGCGGCAAGGCAGGAGGGAGCATCTTCAGTTTTTACAGCTGTAATGAAAACCTTAAAAATATTAATTGGAAAAAAGGGCACGTGGAGGTGCCCACGAGAGCGCAGAGAGCCTGATAAATTGTCTCTGGGAAGTGGGAACAGCCCCATTCATCTCTGCAATACTCAGACACCCCGTGATGATAACTGAAATATCAATACAGTTAATTATTCCAGTTCTTAAGTAAGGCTCTCTGGGCTAGATCTAAAGCACAGGAAGGCAAACTAACACAGTTATGTAGCTTCTTGGGTGGCTACTTCTAATTTGGTATAGGAAATACCAAAAAAGTGACTTTTGCTCCCAGAAAAAAAAAGGATTTATAGCATTAAGTATTCACACAAGATTGTCCCAGTACAGCCAGATTTTTGTAAATGTATCACGGTAATCAACAGAAATTTTCTTACAAGAACATGGGGCTTGGCATTTGGCAGTACAGCTGATGTGGCTGATCTGAACAGCCCCTATGTCCTCTGTGCTTCCAGCTGCCCCCTCAGATCCCTCATCTCCCTTTCCATTGCACTGCCAAAAGTGCTTGTGTGGCTAACCAACTGAATTAGGAATTGATCCAGCTGAGAAACAGTCCAACAAAAAAAGTTATTTTCCAATCAACACTACCAAAGCAAGTACTCTTCCCAAGGGAAAAAAAAAGACATGTCAATCTATGGCCTAGAAATGGGAATAGACAGTTACAGAGCTACACAAGTTACAGTGCAGGAGAAGTTGCTTTGATGCTGCTATTTTGATGCTGTTCTAAACAGGTGTGTTTAGAATATAGTCACATTTTTCTCTCCTGGTCAAAAATGGGCTATGTCCCAGAAGTATTGCCCCTGGAGATTATCATGCACTACTGAGGAGGAGCAAATCTTAGATGGAGTTGAGACACTGAGAGGTATATAAGCACATTTTACTCGGGATGGGATCTCATTCAGGTGATCATTTGGGTGGAGCTTGAAGAGCATCATTACATTTTTTCCTCTACCAGTCCAGCCGCCCCAGCCACAAAAATTTTCATTCCCAGCTCTCTTGCACACTTGAAGTATCTTGAGAAAGTAAGTTAACTTTTCCTTCTAATCAGAAGTTTATTGTCTTGAGCAATGGGAAAGTGTGATAATTAAAAAACAAACAAACAAACAAACAAAATCAGAATGAAATAGTTTCTAAAGAAAAAATCAGTGAATGCAGTTCAGATGCACACTAGTGTCTTCAGCGAAGGTCAGCTCAAGTCCAAGGTTTATTGGCTCTGGCTCAGTGCTGGCTCTGCTAGATTTGGCTAGCACCTGCATAGCTACCCAAATGTCCACTGTGCTTTCAGGTACTTTGGGATCACTCAGTGTACACACCATGCACACTCATGGATACAGCTTGGGTCTATTGCATCTGAGTCAATAAACACTCCAAGAACTCAGAGGAACACACTGCAAAGACACTCAAATGACCGTGCAGAGAGTAATTTTGAAAGCAGGAGGCCTACCATGGGGCAGGAGCTAATAAGGCCTGCTGATGTAATCAGTTGAGTGTGTCCGCACCACAATTCCCAGTGCATCTTGCATTGTGTGGCCCTTACAGCAGTACTGCCATGATTGTATGGCACCAAGTTAAAAAGTCCTGGTGGAGTTGACTTAGCTCAGCATGGAGCCAGCTTGGATGTTTCTTTATCTACTCCACGTCTATCCACCAGGCGTCAGGATAACCCCCGGCTGTGCCAGGAAGGCTGAAGCAAAGCCACAACGCAGATGTCACAAGGTGGCGCTCTTTGACGCGGTCTTCCAAGGTCTTCCTGAGTTGCGAGCACATTTTGAGGTACAGTTGGTAGGTTTTCTGGTTTGTGCAAGGCCTTTTGGGTCGACATCCGTTGGAAGGAAAGGGGCTACAGCCCTCCTGGAGCCTCTGCTGTACTGCTTGAGGCAGGTGCGTTTCCTGGGAGCCAGCACTGCCTCGCTTAGCTGCTGTCCTGCCATCTGCTTGCAGGACTTGGTTGCCCGCTGAAGTGAAGCACAACACATTTAGCAAAACATACACCACTGATTTTTCTCATACTGAAAAAAGTTGATGTGCAAGGCCCCACACATCTGCTGTCTCTTGGTACAGGGGCAGCAATAACATTTTAAGAACTGACAACAGTTGTGCTACATTTGAGGACGTTAACAGCTTCCACAAAGCCTATCTGTGATCTGTAGGCAATTACAGACTCATCCAAGCCAATAGGTGTTAAGCAATTTGCAGCCAGACTGACTACAGAAATCAAATTTCTCTTTGTATTATGGTGCTGGAAGCAAGGAGAAGCCAGTGCCCAAAATGGTTTCTGATCACACTTGCCCTGGGACCCATTAAAAGCTTGTCTATATCTCAATACTGTTGCAGATCAAATTTAATTATTTTACATTAAAAGGGTACTTGCAATCCAAAATAAAATGTTTTATTGGAAATTACATGCTGTCCTAAAGAGAGTTATTGAAGCCACTTTGGAAACAATTTTGCTAAGCTGCCAAATGAATTAACCATCAGAAGACAGAAATGTAGTTGCATTTCTATCCCACAACAAGTGCTGCGAATGTAGCTCCTTCCTCAGCTGTCCCACACAGCACTCAAATATCTCTCCCAGCACTTGTCTAGCTGTTCCTAGCCAGGGGGTGGTTTTTTGTAACCGCAGCTGCAAAGACCTTCCCAGGCTCCTGACCATTCGTCCTCACTTCCATGGCTCTAGACCGAGGTGGTGGACTTTGCTGACCTCAGCAAAGGGAAGGGAGATCCGCTTTTTCTCTCTCTGCATTGATTTAGAGACATCAGCAGGCATACCAAAGGATCCTGACCAAAACAGTTTTCAGTGCTACCAGCAGAAGACAGACTCCAGAGGACATGCAAAATACCATACAATTATGCAGAGATGATGCAGTCTGCTCTTATTGTAAGTTGTTTGAGAATATTTTTTTCCCCAAACATGCTAGCTTTTCACTGCTGTGGGTTTCTCTGGGACAGCTACTGAAGTGCAAGGACTGATACCGTTGCCTTTGTAACTGTGAACACACAGCTTGCAAAGCCAAGGCATGAACAAACGGGCCTTGGAGACAGCTTCTTCTGGGCCTGTTACTCATTGCAAAGGCAGGCTTGGACATCCCTGCATAGAAGCCACCTGCTGTTACTGGCTTTTCTTCTGGTATGATCACAGAAACAGGATTTTGCTGACAAAAAAAAAAAAAACAAAACACAAGAAAGATTGTACTAAATCATCACCAGACCCTTATATTCCACACCTTTGCAACAACCAGAAGCCCTGAACGATAATTAACAACTGAGGTGAAACAGTGGCAGGAATAATGTATCTACCTCAGCCAAAAATTTAAGTTTGTATGAAACTAAACCGGAAAAACGCTAACTGTCCATTACTACTTCTGGGCAGGCCTTCACAAAGATCTACGCAGCTTAGATTCAGTATTTCTCCTTCCCACTTGGGATAATCACCTGGGAAGGGACTAATTACTCCTAATCGCAATGCTCCTATCGTTTTACCAGTTTTGTTGTCATTTTACAAATTTCTAGCCTGACCAGTGGTCGGATAACCAGGGCAGTGCTTCCCTCCCAAACCCTTTTGGCTTCTCCCGAAGAGAAGCGCTGCTTCAGGCCAGCACTGGTGGGGCTGACGCTTTTCTTGAGGGGGGCGGGGGGAAGGACACAAGCCCAGAAGGACGGTCCGCCAGCCCTGCTGCCTCCCTCCCGCCGCAGGGGCCAGGCGGGGCGGTGGCCCCCGGACACCACCATCTCCCCGCGGCGGCCGCGGGCGGCGGCCATGAGCAGCGCCCGCCTCGCCTCGCCTCACGCATGCGCCCTGCGCGGCACGGCGCTGCCTACACCTCCCGGCTTGCTTTGCAAAGCGGGGGCGGTTTTTTCCCTTCCTCCCCCTCTGGAGGGGGAAGGATGGGTGGGGAAAGCGAGCGCTCACGAAAGCGAGGCGAGGAGGAATCCCACAATACCAGGCGGGTTGCGAGCCCGGCGCTGCCGCTGTCTCTTTAACGCAAGAGGAAGCGATGCGGAGGGGTGGAAAATGGCAGAGTTGCAGATGTTGCTAGAGGAGGAAATCCCTTCTGGCAAGCGGGCTCTGCTCGAGAGCTACCAGAACCTCACTCGCGTCGCCGACTACTGCGAAAACAACTACATCCAGGTGAGGGGCGGCGGGGCAGCGCACCGG